>AACT01066487.1:0-15971 GCA_000149265.1 Ciona savignyi | reverse complement strand
GACAGCATCATGGGAATTCCCTTGACTCACAAAATACAACATTTTGGTGATTTTTCTTTTTTTCGACTTTTTCGTCTAACAAGATACTCAGCAAGTATGCTCAAGTAATAAGAAATCGTATATAACGTGAACTTGAACATATTTTGGATTAGTCAATAGTCACGTTTCTCTTATTTTCCAAAGAACCCAAGATGATTCATGTCCACCTCTTATCATTTTAATAGTTTCTTGCATGCCCGAGGTTTAACACTATATACAGAAACAAAAACTCCGATTAAACATAATTTTGGATGGAATGTCAAACAGGCTTCATGAAAAATATTTTTTAATAAAATGTATACTTTGGTAGCTTGTGGACCCATATGTTTCTCTTTGCACAAAAATACGGTGTACAGTTTAAATGTTATTTAACAAATAGTGGAGGTTTAGACATTGTTATCTGCATTATTAAAAAGTACTTTGGTTATACTAAAAGAATGTATACCACTTGATTTGTCCAT
This sequence comes from Ciona savignyi, assembly GCA_000149265.1. NCBI lineage: Eukaryota > Metazoa > Chordata > Ascidiacea > Phlebobranchia > Cionidae > Ciona > Ciona savignyi. Next base: position 15,471 of record AACT01066487.1, on the reverse strand, counting down.
CCCATGTATGTGGCTAGTGCTTGCAACCCCACAACCGTGTCTTGAGTCGAAATGAAAGCCCCTGCTTCGTTACGCTGGCTGATCAACCAAAGGGCAATTGATTTCGCTGTGTCCAAATCCAACTGTCGTACTATAATATACTCAATAAACTAGTGGTTCAACAACCAATTTTAAAGAAATGAGCTTTTTCGTTATACTTACCATTATTTCTACTTTTCGCCAATTGAACGTGAGCAAGCAGAGCATATGACGTGGTCTCAACATCTATTGCCTGTGGCCTTCGCACATACCAGTAATCGTGGGTGTCTGTTCCCTCGATTTCTCCAGCACCGCGACCTTTCCAATGCACGTACGAATTCCCGTCCACTTGCCTTAGGCGTTGCAGTCTAAAATAACCAGATGTTGAAATGAACACATGTTGACTGTTTAAGGTCACCAATAAGCCATTTTGTCCTAATGATTTCCAAAATGGCAGCATAAAATTCCATCATAATGGTTTGTTATTTCAGTTTCATCCTAGAATGGACACATAGAGCACCAATATATGTGCGTCCTATACCCATCAATCGTGTATTAAGCTTACCTTTCATATAAAGCAAGGGCGAACTGCGATTCAGGATCATAGATTGCCATCGCGTACGCGAGGAGGGCAAGCCCGTACGGACGTTGGAACGCAGCATGGTTACCATTTGCTCTCAGGTAGTTAACTGCTCTGATTTTAGCATCGTGTATTTGTTGGTTTATTTCGGAACAATTAATTCTGGCAGCGTCAATCAACGTGATCAGAACATAAGCTGTAAGCGAGTACTTTCCACCGACAGCACCCTATAAATATGTGGAGCATCTTATCTAAGTGTAGTGGGCAACATTGTGACGTCGGAATTGTGTGGAAGTGTGGAACTCACATGCATTTCTCGGTGTATCGGAGGAGATCTTTCAACGAAAAAGCCTTCGTCGTCTTGTTCCCCAACTAACCATTCAAGCGATCTGCAGACCGGTATCAAATCCATCTCACCGTAGTAGACTTGTGATTGAATAAAAACTCGGTCCACATATGCGTTCAGCCTGTAATCATCAACGTATATTTCGTTAGTTACACAACTAAAGAATGACAAACGAGAAACTATATACACAGGGTGCTGATGTTTACCCCCTGTAGGTTCTGTAACATCATCGGAACAGACCAGACCTTTCCATTTATAAAGTAAAGATTGTCTTGACAGCATATGCTAAGTAGGCTATTTAGTAAAAATATTGGTTTTATTTTGTATCTTACCAAGTGCTCGGTCTGTAATGAGCGAATACAGACCATGCTCGTTTCCCAACCAGATCACTTCTGTACCGCATTTGTTGGTTAAAGCCTGTACACATGATCACATGGATAATTACTTATGGACGAATCAACTTAAAAAATTCTTACCGGCCTCTAGTCGTCGAATGGCTTGTTCATATCGCATTGAACCAGTGGAAATTTTCCCAGAAGTTACCAAGTACATTAGGGCATAGCAGTTCGGCCCCGTTACGAGCATATTCTGTTCACCACAGCCGTACGGTTGCCTGTAGGTACAATGTATTATACAATTTATTTTAAGTAAACTCAAGTACCTGAATATGCTGGCGATATCTCGAGGCTCTTGTGTTATTTGGTTTACCTCAACACTGGGTCCCATGTAATTAGCTGAAATAAATGATATGAATAAAACCATTTAATGTAAAATTAACATCATCTTTTTGTCTGGTACCATATGCATATATCCAACACTTTCTTGTTTCGATGTTTATTTGTTCTGGAAAACTTAGTCCGATTTGGATCGTATGGTTTCCTCCAGAGCTGAGATCGATCGGATAGCTGCGATATGTGTCTTGTACTTCTCCAGAAGGCTGTGTATGTAAAATAAGTTTCCAAAATTAGTAAGCCTAGTATGCAATCTTAGTGATGTGTGCATGCATAACACATTTGCAGTGCCACGTATTTAATTATAAGAGGGCAGAATAACATACGGCATACTTCTATCAGAACTTCTCTTCGTATAGAATCCAGGATATGCTCGTTCTCGTCTAAAACTTTCAGTTGAATAGGGGAGCGACTTGAGAACGGTATTCTCAGAGGAAGTACTGTCAGGGAGGTCGAGCCAAATCCTCCGGCAGAGACAGTGAAATTTGCCATTTGCGTCCAGGTCCCTTCATGTTACCCATAAATGGAAAAATATGTTTTATATTTGAACAAGGCATTTAGTACTGCAAAGGAAGTATAATATATGCAATTTATGAAATTTTTTATTGGTTTTTGTTGGTTTAAAATGTTAAAAAGCACAATTCAACAGTTTTCTTCGTCCGTATTCTTATGTTTTAAATGAATCGAAAGTTTTTTTTTTAAAGTAAAAAATTTACCTAATCAATTTTATTCCGTTTTTTTTTAAATAAGGTTTTTTATTGCAAAGAGGCAACATAAATTTGTCGAATACATACACAAAGAAACATAGCTTTGCTAACATTTCCAAAGTTTTATTTAATTTTGCTTACCAGCTTTAAATCGAGTGCAGAATGTATTGTCTGTCTTCACGTATAAACTTAACTGAAATGTACAAAAAATATACAAAGCTGTAAGATATTAGAAAATCTTTAAATCATCTTACCCGATAATCCCGTTGCTTGTTATAATTAAAAACGGTTATTCGAAGATCTGCTTGTTCTAATTTTCTGAGCGAATAAGGCAAATTAATTTGAACAAATACATCTTTAAAAACTTTCATTTCTTTAGATGGAGCGATGCAGAATCCATCTGAAATCAATTAAGGTAAGATCAAATCACTCAAAATTTTGTTATGCGACCTGTTTACCTGGAGAATTGTGCATACCGACTGCACCGACAACAAACGTCGTAATACTGTCTCGTGCGGTTTTGTAAAATAGGTTGTGGCCATTTGGGCGTCTGCAAATGATTTAAACCTGGTTATAATTCTAGATATGTATTGGCTTACAACCATGACCAACTATGTATTATACTAACATGGTGATGGTGGGCCATGATAAACGCTCCTGGAAATTCGACCTTTGACGACCGGGGTTGGAAATAAAAGGCGGAAGTGTGGCGGTAGTTGTGCTCATTGTAGTAGTTGTTGTGGTTGTGGTAGTGGTTGCTCTTGCTATACCTCGTAATGGTTTAAATGCCATTAAGGCACTGTGTGATTGGATCAGCTGAGGCCGAGGTCTCGCTATTTGCTGGGGGCGAATCATCCCCGCAGCTGGAGATCGCGAAGGAGCCAAGGAATCGATCGGGGCCTCGATTCCTGTAGGTCTATCCACTGGTCTTAAAGTATTTCAAACAATTAGTCTTTGTAGTATTAATATCAATGAAATGCTAATGCATACCTGAGTACAATCCCTGGTTGTTGTCTAAGGAAAAAAAGTTTAAAAGCTTTAGTCAAGACCTTTAAAATAGATGAAGCATTTATGGACCCATTTGTCTTACTTACACTTCTACAGAAAACGGGGATAAATCGCCGTGATATGAAGCTCGTTTTTTAGCAATGCTTGCCTCGGCTTCTCCTTCATTCCCATTGCCATCCACGCCCATTGATTGACTGCTTATAAATTGAATATGAATTGTTATGACTAAAACTATTGATGAACATAGGGTTGAGAACTAGTACGGGTTGTGCGTCAACAGGCTTTTAATTACGCAGAAAAGTTTTTTTGAGTTACGGTGCAAATAGTAGTTGTATAAGTTATGTATAAAGCCGTATTATAATTTAAAAGTTACAACAAACGATGTCGAGCAATATTGGTCACGCTGTACACACACTGCAATAACATTAAAGCCAAAACTGCAAAACGAAGTCGGTGATCATCGAAACTGTAAGGATTTTCCACCCGCTACGTTTACCGCATACACTCAGCAATCATTGTTTGTCAATTAACTGGGACGTGAAGAGCTCGTGTCGCTCACATGCATGATGCTTGAAACGATTCGCAACATCCGGGATACTGGTCCGCATAATTAACCCGACATCGTTCGGTTCTAGTTTCACATGTTTCGTTTGCAATCGCATCTCGCTTCCCATCTCGTTCGCATTGCTGCAATTTCAAGTCCAAAGCTGTGAAAGATTCGTTGTTAAGTATATGCTTTAAAAATATTCAAAATTTCTGGGTGTAATGACATTTGTCTAACCAGTGAGAGTTATTTCTTCAATGTTTCGCTTTTTTCTTGCTCGTCTTTCACATCCCAAATTATCAACTGTGGTTGGATTTTGCTCCGAACTATACAAACTTAAGCCTGCACCCTGTACAGAAAAGTTAAAAATAAAATCAGTGTAAAAATACGAAATGGTTTCAACCGCAATCACTATTGCTTGTTCGGCTGCTGTTTGCTTGTAACTACAATTTGCACACTTAACTGAGATTGATATACCTCTAGCAGACAGGAACAGATAACTAAATATAATTAGTAACTCGCCATGAAAACTGTTTTCCAATCTTCTCCTCCAATTCTTGAGCAGCCAAGATCATGTCCATCCATCTTTCTGAACATAACATCCCTAGTTAAGCGACTGGCGTTGTAAAGGTAGTATGCTGCTTTGTCGACACCTGATACGCTAACCAACGCATCTGGGGCACCTAAATGCATAGTACAGAGTTAGAGGTCTTTGTTTGAAGGAATAAAAGTTCAACAATTGCAGGGTTGATGTACCTGACACTCGGAATGGAACTCTTGCGCCGGGAGTAACTTCTTGGGGTACTTCGACAGATAGTTCCTTTGAAACAATTTCATGTGATTTTTGTATACAGCGTGTTTGACAATGAAAAACAAACTATTTTTAGTTAATGACATTTTAAATCGGGTAAAAGTACAATAGGACCTTGCACGGCACACTTAGTTCCGTTTACCGAAATAATTACACAATAAAAATGCTATTTTCCCAACACATTGTTTTGTACCATATGGAAGTCGTTGTGTGATAAAGCATATAAGATGAACACTTACTCTCTTGCATCTATCGACTACATCAAACCAAAAAGAACCCGACACAACTTCAGCACCGTTGAGGTAATACGCTACCACCCGTGCTGACGAAACCATGTTGTGCGTAGTTCGCAAGGTGACTGTTGTTTGACTGCTCTGTGGAGAAGGTGCGACAGCAGCGGAATGGACGATACCACCTCGGGCAACAACCTGATAAATATGGTCGGAAAGTTTTCAGGTCTTGATATGCCAATACACGCTTATTCACATGTTATTAAATTCTTACGTAGTAACGGATGTCTGTTGGGGTTGTTTGGCCGTAAGAAAAGGTCATAAGAAGAGAACTACCGACTTCCGAGGTTTGCGATGAAGACGAAATCTAAAAGCACCGAAAGTTGTTTGAATTATAAGTAGGATGAATCAAACAAGTCGAATTAGAACCTGTAAATAACTGGAGGACTCCGATGTGTACGGTTGGATATTTAACGTGGCACGAGTCTGTTGGGCGTCGGTAATTGCTGGGTCGACAGTTTCGATCCGTACGATCTATAAAAATGATTACCTTTTGGAAAGTGATTTAGGCAACAAAAATGGTAAAATTACCTGGACAGTATTACCAACAAAATTAAACGCAGAGACAAATTTCCCACGATTATCTGTTACCGATGTGTAGGTCGATGTGCCGACTGAAAAAAAGCAGTACAAATTGTGGTTATTCGCATGTTTCTCACCAATGAACTACCCCCCACCTGAGATTCTGACAGTTGTTCCAGGTTGTGGTGATCCTGTTGTTACATCGCTTACGATGGCCTGAAAGTATAAAACAAGTAGATTTATCGCCTTCCGAGTGTACACTCTTATGTGTGTTAGGAGAAATTTAACAGCTGCTGTCTTCATTCAGTGGTGGTGATCGTATACTGACCTCAAGATGGTAGGATAAATTCGGAATGTAATACATGTTGGTAATGGACGTATCAATGGCGTACGGTGATTTCAAAAATGGGAGATCTGACGTCACATCGGATTCCATGATTGAGTCCGCTCGAGCTGATTGCGCAATACAGAAATTCAATGAAACATTTTTCAAATGTGTTACACCTACGTACAGTTTACTGTTGCTTCGACATAAAACGATGCGTGCATGTCTGCGAGGTCTAAAATAGTTTCGTTTGGCTGTAGAATATTCAGTAAAGAAGAAATTGACACGTTGAAGCGCTGAATGCCCTCTGAAAAATTGGCCTAAAAAGTAAAAGTATGAATACACATATAAAACACATTTCTCTCTGCAGCCTAACCGTTAACACCCCAGCGCCGGGCATCTTGTAAAATTCCACAGGGCGGCTGTTTTGAGAACGCTTCAGTTTCATAGAAAGAAAGTAGTTTCCTTCGACTGGTAACCCATAACTAAAGTTAAATAACTCGAGTTAGTTAAGAGAACCACGTCAACGACATTGTATTTAAATTCCTGAAGGTAGCATTCATCTTTGATATAAGATACCTTATACCTATACTAAATTATTTAAACAATGCCTTAACAAATTGTAATAGATCTGAGAACTTAAATGTGTATTTGTGATGTTTCATTCCCTGGGATAAAATGACTATCTTCATAAAATATCTAATGTTTTACTCTTACCTGTAACTGGCCGTTATCTTTCCCGATATTTCATTGTCACTTATGAGTATATAGTTTCGCTTCATTTCCAGTTGAACGTTAAAAGTCGGAACCACTATACAAACGCAAGAAATATTACACTCATTTAGAAAACAACTCTGTTTAAATTCCTACCGTATTTTCGAACGGCAAACGTTGCCTGGGCGGTAGTGGTGTACGCCTGCAAACAGCACAAATGGTTAATCGGAAAGATATGTTGCAGATTCAAGTATATCTGACGGAATAAAGATATGTTTACCTTGGAAACATATTTAGCTTGAACTGACCACGTTCCAAACATCGGGTGCTCCGCCACTCTAAAGCTTGAATCAATAAAGCCGCGGTTGGGTAACTGCCTTTCCACTTTGTTAACTCCGATACCGTCGGGAGTCTGTTGTTAAAAAGATCATACGCAAAACATATTGTAAACGTGTCCAAAAAACAGGTGTTTTATAAAAAATAAAAAAACTTGTAAAAACTTGTAAGATATCATGGCGTTATATACCTTAATAATAACTTGCACAAGAGTATCCCTTTCAGGTGACATGTCTTGTTGTAGCGGGTAGGTTCGAATCTCTACACGTTCTCCTGGTCTGGAAACACTGGCTAATTACAAATGGTTTTTGCATCCCTTTAGCAGAAATGCAAAGTCGTTATTTTTTAAGCAATTGAATTTGGTAGCCCACACTGTAGCCTGTACAAATCGGCCATATATCTGTTAATAGTAGAATACCTGTATATCGGTCGATCGGTTTGCACGAACAAGTAACCGCTGTTTCTATCTATCAATACCGGAATCCTCTTTGTGAAAGTAAACCTGCTCCTGGAAACTGCAATAACCACTTGAACCTTTCTTCTTAGGTTCTTTTGCACAATATCTTGTTCCGTTATCTGTTAGGAAAAAAAATAAATTATTTGTGGGCAGGTGGGGGAACCGGACTTGTTACCGTAAAACGCAACTGGATTGGTCTGCGAAGCTGTGACTGAGATAACGCTCTTCTTGGTACCCGACCGAAGATGCTACGAGGCTGAGGGAAATCCTGCAAACACAGCATCTCATCATTTTATACACCACACTGCAGTTAATTCTGAGGTTTACCGTAACGTAAGCTGCTACTGTTGCTGAATTGTAGCCATACAGGTTTAGAACGACGGTTGAACTTATACCAACTTTAAACGCTTTTGGTGCGATGACTGTGTGTCCTTGTCTAAAACACATACATTTTAACATCGATTTGCTCACTAAATGTTGTTGTACTATACTCTCACCCTCTGCTCAAGCGTGGAAGAGCAGTCGTCGTAAGCGGTCTGAACGTTGGAAGAGTGAATGTCGGTAAAGGTCTTACGATAAAAGGCACAGTTGGCCTCACTTGGAGCTTGGGAAAGGTCAGCGGACGAAAATTCAAACGAAATCTGAGATTTTCTACCGGTTATTACTAAAGAAAGCTTCATGTTTTCCTAATTTTGGTTAGTTTTCTAACCTAACATTTGTCAAATAAACTTACCCTGGAGGTAATGCAAAACTCAATCCATGTGTGCCGCCAAGGCAAAATACAATTATTGTAAACACCTGAAGCTCCATAGCAATACTATCTGTGTCAACTAGTTTCGACTATTCTGTGAATGTGCAGAAATGCGAAGCAGAAATTTGTTGGAAAACAAGGTGACTACTAAGCCTCAGGCGAGAGCGAATTACTCATCGGTTTAATTCCGTGTAATATGTACACACATGTTTTGATGTACCACAGTACCCGACCATGGGATTATCCGCCCTGGGTCAAATTTATGGAGTAGGCTGTCTCAGGTGGTAACTTTGCATGGAGGCAATTACGAGATAAAAACTTATCTTTACAAATTTTTATATTATTTTATTTGCGTGACTTTCTAAAAATATGACGTATCAATGGTAAATCAATGATTACTACCGAAGTCATTTAACTTGTTTATTACGAAACTACGGAAAATTTAACAATTAAATGAGCATATACTTTGTTATTTTAAAAATTCGTAATAAACATCTAATAAAATGGATGATATACCGGCTTTGATTTGTAATTGAAAATTGTAAACCTTTACATGCAAAAACTAGGGTTTTTTACTTTTACCTTTTTTTAAATATATCTAATGGTTTAATAAACTTTTGGCAGTTGGGCTGTTTGATATACATACATTAATCTGGCTGGTGTGATCACGTGATCACAATTGCACACAAAGTTGTACGAAATCACGACCGGGACCGACAGCCACAAGAAATACAGATTCCAATAGAAAAATTCTTGGGAGACGTCAAATGTATGAAGAACTAACAATTATTGTCACAATTGGCGTAATGAAAATTGCTTGGTAAGTTTGACCCTTCCTCAAAAGAAAGAGCTGCGTGTTTACTGATATGGCCTCATCTTGGCAATTAGCCATCAGCGTTTATACATCGTTTTGAGATATCAATCCATTTTTTAACCTGCCCAAATAATTTAAGTTTATCACACTCTTACGAGGATTTCATCATATACATTAAACTCATATCAGCTATAAAACACTCACTTACACATCTACCGATGTTAGAAGCCAATCGGTCGCATTCTGTACAACGGTGACTTACACTGTTCCAAAAAAATTTCAAAATACTTATCTTGATCTCAACACTTAAAAAAGTATATTATAACTATGTACAACTGATGATCGTATCTATATAAGTTACTCGATTATAATTTTAATTGAGCATATAAAAATGTAGTTCTACCAAACTATACATTCGCGCACTGTTTTGTTTAATTTTTATTACGTTTTAAACGTCATTTTGATCGCCGAAGATTTAAAACAACCATATTGCGAAAAAGACATGCAACTGCCTCGGATTGTCTGTGGTATTTCTAAACTTATTTCAGTTCCAGGTTTAATTTTGTGGGAATTACGTAGTTTGTACAAAATGAAATTTGTCGACTATGCCGGGAATTATTCCAATAGGCGAAACGTTTATTTAAAATTCCACAAACAGAAGATTTGCATAACACCTGCGTATTAAATGCCGATGCATTTGTAGCGCATTACAAGGATGGTAATAAAATATTCATATTTAACTTAGTAAATGGTAAATGCAGAAACGTTATAAGACGGACAATCGTCAAGTTAGCTTGTCATTATGGGAGCGTTCTCATACGCGTAATCCTGAGATTGCCTCGCGCCCACCATGGGCTCAATTGCAGTATGTCGTGTATGGTCAAGAAGTTCCTTCAATTTTGCTAGAACCCATTAATGCTATTGGCAGGTTCGAACCTGCAACCCTTAGACTGCGATATTCGGCAAAAGTTGTGGCTGCTCGCTCTTCTCGATCGTGATAACTTTTAGCATTTGTGTACTGCGGCATGTAATGCTGTATCTACAAAAGGTGAAGCACACAAACGACGTGACGCAAACAATATGTGCAAAAGTACCCGTTCAACTGCGAGCAATGTTTATCTACCTTTGTGTTCAAACTAATAAACCCATTTAAGGTAGTTTTTTTTATGAAAACTGATTAAAAAACAAATGAAGTTTTACCAGAATACTATAGTTCTAGCGGGTAAATACAACATTAGTATACGATATACTAAAAAACTAGAAATATTTCGAAATATGATATACCACAATAAATGCAGAAAGTGAAGCGTTCGATATCGCAATGACCCGTTGATGGCACACTCAACATAACAAATTTTAATCAAACAACACATATGTATGCTATGTAACTAATAAAAGTTAATGTAAAATAAAAAGACAAACACATGAAAATGACACTCTCGAAAACATGATAAAATGGCAGGAAGATAACTTTATCGTAGAAGTGATTTAGATGGAGAGGAAAGTTGATTTAGTTTACATCTTACATGTGTGAGAAGATTGGAATCTCAACGCTATAAAACGGTTAGGAAGACACATATGTTGTACTATACTGTCGGATATTAGCACTTACGCCTTTTACAATACGAAACTGCAAGAAGTTAGATAAATAATTGTTTGTGTTAAATGGTGTTAGCGTTGGACTGCCTGTTAACTGTCCACACAACTGATTTAAAAAAAACATCAAACAAGATAACTTCATATTACACAATGCATTCCCATCATACAACATTGCGTCCTTTATATTAGTGTGTTACGTCCGAAAGTACAAAGTGCATTTGTAAGTACAAACAAGTAATTCATTTCCTGGTCGCGCGGCAACGAACACCTGGACAAAACAGCATCGAAAGTGATAAAAATAGAACAGCGACATCATTTTGATCACCTAGTTTGGTTTGTTTACAAATATTTTGACCCAAAGGTTTTTGTGGTGTATAAAACAGGAGCGACTTTGCCGATACATGGGGAGCTCCATACACGACCATGTGAAGTCTCGAAGTGACTGTGTACGAAAGCCACGGATAAATCATTGAAATTTTAATTTCGACCTCGTTTTGTCGCCGAGCAAAGTTTGTTCGTCACATCCAACCTCTGCATGCAATTACCATGGCAACATTATGATGATTCCATGGGTTTAGGAGGAATGGTTGGCTTCTGTGGCAAAGCCGGCTTTGTTGGAGCGTTGTTGTTGTTGTTATTGTTGGCGTTTTCCTCCTATAATCACAATTCAGTTTTTTTACATATTTTATAATACAGAAGTCGTACATTGCCCGAATCTAGTACTAAAACTAGTAGTTTTAATCACATACAAGACAATGCAGTGGCTCTGGCGATTGATAGGCAAGAGGAAATCTACCGATTGCCTATACCGATTGCCTATATGATAACGCAACTAAGCGTTTCTCCGTCCAAGGGGATGAAACATGAATATATATCCGTCTCACGCATTTCCGGCAAAGGAAAATAGAGAAGCAGTTATTTCTGCTTGGGTCCCGACCATATACCTCCACTCTTGTGTATATTTAGATCTTAATCAGATGTAGTACTTCCACAGTGTAGTCAATTGGCAATACCAACTTTAGGAATACCATATAGAAATCATATTAATCACAATCATTTAAAACATTGAACATTTGGCAAAAAAAAGAAGAAAACTTCAAAGTTGAACAACTGAAGAAGAAAACTACAAAGTTGAACAACTGAACTTACAGTTGGAGTGGAAGCGTCATCATCTTCATCCTTAACACCAGCGAGTTCATAATGCTTCTTCCGCAACGAGCCCAGTTTCACTCGCTCCTGCTGTAATGCTTGTTCTAGTTCCAGAAGTTTCACCTGCGGATAGAGCAATGTTGAAATATGCGATTTCCGAGACATCTTGCTTGAGCGAAACTTCATCAACTTCCAGTTCAACACACAGAAATACAAGTCATGGAAACAACTAGTTATTAACCAATATATGCCCTTCGAAGTGCTGAATAAAAATAGTACCGGAGCTATACACGCACTTACTTATAATGACGACCCTACCACCAAAAAATATTTCTTTTATGTTAAGACCTTTTTTCATGTGGGCTAAACTTTATGTAAAGTTATCAACGTCACCTGCGAATCCATTTCTTTGCGTTTAATCTGGGTGAGAGTGATCGCAGTTGCCAGACCTTCAAGCGACTCAGAAACCTCATCGAGTTGTCGTCTCCCAGCGTTCGTTGATGCCACCACTCTCGCTGTTGCGCCGTTAACATTCCGAGACGCACTTTGCAAAGTTTTCAACTTCCCGCTTTCTTTACCAGCTTTTACCTTGTGTGGGAGGGAGCAAAATGGTATTATTTTCTTGTTTAACGTAGCTTTAAAGACATTTCAACTATATTGTTGTTTAAAATAGACTAGTATGTCAGTGTACATTGCTTTAAAAGACTATAAAAAGGTATTTGAGGTATTTTCCTGGTACAAGTGCTACTAGGCAATAATCTTGTACTTTGTATATAATATACCTGCTATCAAAGATAAGTAATTTAAATTTGATATGAATATACGAGGAGATGTTTTAAGAAAGTTTTCCCACCCTAGATGCTGCCACGAGTTGGGCAGTGGAAGCTGATATTTCATGAGAACAAACCACAAGTTCCTCAAACTTGCCATCTCCCTGTATTACCATGTCAGCTGCGTCTCTGTGGATCAGTTGAATATGACTATATTTTTGGACATTTTTGAAAATATTTATGGACATTTTTTTTAATCTAGATAAAAACAAACAAGAGCGTTCTGGAAAATAAAAGTACCATACTTAAAGCAATTGTAATAATTTTGACACTTGATCACCACTAATGGTGCAAATTTTAAAACAGGTATTTTCAATAGCTATGAAACACATAATCTACTGTGTTTTCCTTGTCTGACTGCAAATTAAACGATTTTCATCTATAAAATGATCAATAATTTACAGCGGATGCAGTTTTGAAATGAATGCATGTTCTGCTTTAACAATTTTCTGTACTTTTTCCAAAGAGTAATTTTTCAAAGTTGGGTTTATTGATGGTGATATTGAAGTTTAGAAACAAGGACGACGTACGTGAGCATGGTGGCTCCCCATCCAACTGCTTTTGCAGCAGAAATCAAACCTTCAGTCCATCGTGAATTTTTCATGTAAAACTCGGTGGATGATGAGGCTCCCTGTTGTGGAGACTTCGTTACAAGATGAAAGAGATTATTTTACTTAAAACAGGCACAAAAATGAGAACTAAAATTTTTAAAAGTGAAATGACAGTACTCAGTAGCATAAGAGCGTTTTTTATCAATAGTTATTACTGTATCAGTAAACTGCTAGATATTTAAAGTCTGGTTATATAAAGTAGCTTATGTCCAGAAAACAATATAACAATGTGTTTAGTAACTGGAGAAATGCTCAGTGACTACTTACACACAATAAACAAATTTGATGGCAAGTCCAAACATTTCTAAACTAATACAAATTTTATTTTAACTACACCTTACTACATCACGTCATTTGATTTCAGCAAACTTAAAATATATTTTTATCGAGAACTTGCACCTCAATATTTTGGATTACCACATGCCAGATTCATTAATGTGAAGTTTAAGAGTGTAAAGAGAGACGGATGCAACTTACTCTTCCTTGATCCACAATCTCCCTCTGCAAATCCTTTGAAGAAGTGATGAGGACTCTGATGAAGTTCATGAGGTCGGTGCAGGAATCCAGGATTCTGGGTTAAAGCAAATAGTAAGGCTTGAGAGACAACAATTTAAACAGCAAAACTGAAATGTTCGGTATGTGTGCAAAACAGATAAAATACTCTGGCGTAACTATGAGGAGAAATTGAATATAAAATTGATCGAAAAATTCATCTGATTATTTGTACAGAAGAAAAAATGAAAACTTGATCGGCTACCTTTCATTGACCTCAAGATTGACCCCACTATCCCGCTGTCGTGCTTCATTGAGCAGAGCTTCAATACGTTCTGCTGCTTGCTCCACAGCGAGTGTGGTAGAAGCCATCTCCTGCTCGACGAGGTCATGCAGGTCACCACCTCCCACATCACTCATCTTCGGCAGCAGATCCTGTATCCGAGGTCGAGTGGTTGGTACACAGTTGGTGAGATTAGAATCGATGTTTTATTAAGTGAGAAAAATTAAATCTTCATACACAAATTACACGCAAAAAAGCAAGTTTCTTATGAATGTTTAAAGGAAATTGCCTCTATAATCTGAAATAAAATGTTCCATTTATTTACCTTGGCTGTGTTTAAAATATGATCCAACTTCTCATGAACAGTCTTAGAGTCAGAGGAGTTGTTCGGAGATTTCAGGTCTTCGAGGAAGGAGAGAGTTTCTTCACCACAAGTCCGACATGCCTTTTGCAACGCTAGAACCAAAAATTTATGTGAAGCGAGCTAAAATGTCAACATGTGGCAAAAAGCTGTATTGGGGCTAAAGATAAATTTGTATTAATAAAAATTGGCCACAGATTTATTCTTTTTTATTATCAGTTTCCAATACCTTACAAAAATATATTTAACAGAAATGCTTCTAAATTTTAAAAAATGTTGCTAAGTTGATAAACATATGGATTAATTTGTACACCAATTGACATACAAATTTAGAACACATTAGTAATTAAAGCCGTTGGTAATACCCACCCAATCTGCCATTGAAAGCAAGGCAGCATGAAGAAATTATTGTGGGTATGGGCGCAATATTAATAATTAATATACAAACTATCCAGGGCTAGAGGCTATATTTCACCATTATTCCAGCCGCACAAAATATATTGGTTGCCATAACAGACTTGTTTAAATAAAGACATTTTGCAGCCTGATAAGAATAATGGATTATTAATCAACTGAAAATTGAGATTTTAAAATTTAACTTCTGGTGGATTCAAAAAAATCAAATCAAATTCTACACAAAGTAGATTGATATCAAGGATAAATTAGTAATGCCAAGATATTTAGTTAAATGCAGAAATAAGTTATTTGCATTCATTCAAGTTTGATTTGTGTTAAAAAGAGTTAGAAACGTAGAAAATGTAACTGAACATTAAGATTGTTTATTGTACACCGTTATTTGGTATTAATATAAATGAGGGTTAATCATTGCGATTCGATTAGTTTGCAGACATCCACAAGGTTGACAAACTTACCAAAAACCGAGTCAAACAAATGTTGCCGTCGTTTGGTTGGGCTATGCACTAATGACCGTGAAATAAAAGCTAAACAGTTGCACATTCTACACTACAGCAAGTATTAATACAAGAAAATGTACATTTCAGCATAACATATGGGATTGTACGTTAAAGTAAAAATCATACACAACACAATAAATCAGGAAAAAATCTTAAAATATATTAAGTTTTTTGAAATTGCACTTAATACAAATCTTAGTAAAAAATGAAATAAAAAACGAACTTTGTTTAAATAAAAACTAAGATGAGTGCAAACACTTCAACAAGGTCAAAGAAAT
>AACT01065970.1:0-10064 GCA_000149265.1 Ciona savignyi | reverse complement strand
GGATCATTAGTACAAACACTCCTACTTTCCTTGCGCCTCGATGCCACGATTGTGGTGAAACCATCGTATGCGATGATGTCAGTATTTGAACGAAAAAGGTAAGCAGGCAGTCAGGAAGTACGATATCATGAAGTGTCGGGCATTGGTCATACTGGTGATATTGTTGATTCCATTTTAGCATTATTGACGTCTAATTGAACTTATGTGCGTAAGAAATTCAGCTTATTGCGACGTCGTTTGTTTATTAATGCATGATGGAACAATACTTAAAGCTTCACCTAGTCGATACCATTTCTTATACTGGTAATGTATGTTTTCGAACGGCCGGGTAACGCGATAGATAAATATTACAGCTAGTGTTTTTTTATGATAAATTACTTGCGCGAGAAGCAGACTCACTATCATACATCTGACAAGATTGAGCGTACTCTTTAATACCTCTGATATTTTGATTGATGCATTACCTCCGCTTGTCAGGATGTTGAATCCACAAGGCGACGCTTCTTGTTACAGTTTTACCAAGCTAAGTAGCAAACGACGCCAAATTTCTTTTATATTATATTATGTATTTTATTACATAGTATAATATAGCCTACGTGGTAAACACAGGAATGTAACTCCCGGCAACAGGAAGATTACACCTCGTCTCTACACCCCGCTAACCGGAGCTCAATTGTATGCACGGACATTGCTTGAACTCAGCGAATTAATGGGTTCTACCAAATTGAAGGAACGTGTCTATCATATACAACACACTGCAATAGCTCCGGTAACCCGACGATGGGCGCGAGGTGATCTGACGATTGCCCGTGTGTTAACCCCCTTGGTTTTCCCATTCACGGGGATAAAGATGAATAACCTATCCTATATAGTCAGCGAGTCAAAGAGCAAATTCATCACGAACCACTATCACTTCATATTCAGTGAGGCATTTAGGTCTCCTGGATTATAAAAGCCGTATCCGGATTTCATTTAAACATTAAGAGGGTTACTGGCCCTTTTCTATCACGAAGATACATATTTTCTTTATAGTATTGCTTCGTCCAAGCAACAAGCAATTTTCTTTTAAAATGCCGGGGCATTAACCAATTCAGCTTACGACCGTTCACGCACAGACATGGAAGAGTTTAATTATGGCTCTCTTGTGCCCACTTACGGTTCGTAATAACTAAACAACTTTTAAGTTTAGTTTAGTTTATTTTTTTGCTCCTTAGTTACCTTAAAGAATATTAGCACGATTATTTCAAGTTATAAAAACAGGATAAAACGGCAAAACTATAGTAGTTAAAACACATCAGTGCATAGACAACAGTACAATGAAGAAAAAATGACGTGGCCGCTAAACCTTACATTAATAAATATAAATTGCAACAGAAAAATGTAAATCAAATATAATTGTAATGTATGCCTTGACTAAAGTGTGCGAGCTCACCCCTGTATTGATGAGGAAGCCGGCTTTAAGATTTAAGTGGAAAAGGGAAAAACTAAAATGAACAACCGAACAATTTTTGCGTATAGCCTAAGAGACGGGCTGTTCACCAATAAATGACGTACACGACACGCCATTTTTTCCGAGAAGACACGACACTTTTCACAGGCCACCCGCAACTTTTTTTAAGCCGACACCTTTTAAAACAGCATGAAATCGCATTGTTTTAATTAGATAGAGGTAATAAAAGCTTAATTAAGAATACTCGTGAAGTTGATCAAAAATAATAAAGAGATTTGATGCTAATACCTATAATACCTTTTAATTGATAAGTTCTATGTAGAATAGGATAGGATATTCAGGTTTATTCTCGTGAATGTGAAAACCAAGGGGGTTACAGTTCAGTTTAGTATCACCTAGTAAAATGTTACGTTTGAAATATTAGTAGCGAGGTGTTGTTAACTATTTGTGGTCGCAGATCGCAAAAAAACATTTGGTGGCAGCTCGCAGATTATTTGTATAGAGTGTCTATGGTCCTTTACTGCATTACGTAATTTAAGCATAGTATACTTAGCTATATATTATCTTATAATATAATATACTATATTATAGTATTCTATGCTACTACTTATATAGTAAACTATGATTTAAGTGAGAATGCCGCATCATAAAATACGTCATAATTAATCAGAGGGAAGAAAGTCCAAAGTCCGATTCCTAACCTCGAGCAAACAACTGTTAGTCTCGTGCGTGCTCGTAATATTAAACGTTGTAGGTTGTAGTGGACTTTGCCCCTACTATTTCGCAATGCTTGGCTCTTGTATAGGGCGTAGTTCACGAATCGTCATCACGGCGTATGGTGCAATTACACGAGAAAATGATTTCGGCGTATAGTTGTTCTTATAAAACGTGACCGGAGATGTAAAAATAAGAACAGTTGCATATGTCTTTGTTCGTCAGTCACACCGTTTTTTTAAATCGATTTTTCTTTAGTCATGTTAACGTACGAGTATCGGTAGACTTTAACTGTAATTTTGTCTTTTCGCAGTTTACTTTTGATTTATATATCAATTACTTACGATAAGTTAAATCTACTATCTGATCTGCAAAATGACAGACGTTGATCAGGTCAATGTGTCTGGCGAGAAATTGGGTGATGTTCTTGATGCAAGTGAAGAGTTCTCAGATCACAGTGAAGTGAATGTAAGTTCATTGTTTGAATTTAAATTGGTGTCCAATAATTTTATATAGAAGATGCCTACATTGCGGTCCCTCTATTTTGTATAGGTCCGTTAGGTAACCTTATCATTGCACCATTAATCCTTTTTTTAAACCAGGAGAATGCTCTGAACAGAGTGGCTAACCTTCCGATTGTGGCCTCCACATGGACAGCCATGCAAAATTACTATGTCAATGTGAAGAAAACCTACCCCACGGTTTTGCCATATTTGGAGGTATGTTACCAGTATTAATTTTTTTAAACTTTAAAACAATACTTCTGAGACAAAGTGTTATTAGATGTACGATAGCATACCATGTACAACACACTAAAATAGGTCTAGTAACCTAACAGTTGACATTGGTAGTTTGGTAAATATCTGTGTTTAAACACTAACAGTATTTTTTTTTATTTCATGTTTAGTATATTTCATTGGTAAACAAGGAATAGTCTGTTGCATATGACAGCAGCGTCAAAAACTTGAACAAGTTTTGACAACATTGTCAAACCATGTAACAGTGTATCATAATAGTTTGTTAATACCCGTTTAACAATGATGTTTAATTTTTAGTTTAAACAATTAAGTTAGATCAAGCAGCTTGTTGGTTAATTTCTATATGTACCATACATCTGTTTTCACTGACCTTTCCAAATATCCATGCAGGCAGCTGAGAATTTGACAGTGTCAGCAGCGAATCTTGCTCTAGAGACATCTCGTCCAGTGGTTGATAGATTTGGCAACACAGTGAATACTTATGCCAACAAAGGACTGGATACGCTGGAAAGCAAAGTACCAATCATAACAAAGGAACCAGAAGAGGTAAGTGTGATCTGAGCTGTATTATTTAAAGAAATGTTTTTATATATGTATATAGTTTTAATCGTATCATCATTCACAGTGGGTTAAAATACATTCTTTTAATTTATTTTAGTGCTATTTTACTTAAAATTGGGACATAATTGGAGCTATGTTGTTAAAAAAAGGTTTCTAATAAAATACTTTTAATCATGTCTTCGTTTGGAAAAATATATTCATCTGATTTAAAAAAGATGAAAATCATTTGTTAAATCTGCCCTGTCTATTGTAGTGTACAAATACAGTTTGATACTTGATATGCATCTGTTATTAGGTTGGATGATTCAGGAGTCCTGTCTAAATATATGTTAGGTCAAATCTGTGTTACACGTTTGTTTACAGTAAAATTAGTGAATTGTAGCTCAGCTTTGTAGCTCTAGCCATTAAATTAATAAACTATTATTATATATATATTTAAAGATATTTCTAGTAGATATATAAATTAAGGCTTTGCTTTGTATCTTTAGTTGTTTTTCCCATTGAGTTTAAATTTTGTATTCTGGCTTTTTCTGTATCAAGCAGCAAATTTTACCATATGTATTGTTGTTTTGCCTTTTATTTTGGGCTTTGTGGTTGCAACCTTGGTACTGGCATCATTCTTAAACGACGTGTTCTCATTCTCAGATGCTGGAGATCACAAAGTCCAAGGCAACCAACATGATCAGCAGTCGGGTGGATGGGGCTCTTGGGGTCACTGAGCAATACGTTGAGTATTTTCTTCCAAGGGATGACGATGGCTTGCTAGATGAGGATGCAGACAACGACTCCTCTACAGAGGAGGATGAAGGTAGGAGCTCTGTATTTACGTCGTATCGTAGCATAAGTTACTTAGTTTAGACTATTTTTAATTTACGTTAAAGTTATGTTAATGTAAATTTTATCAGCTTTGTAGCTCTAGCCATAAAGCCAGTGTGGATTTTTTAAAGGGGAACTGAAGTCAATTTTAAGAATATCTTAATAAATGGAAAAAAATACGCTGATTTCAAAAATCAAATCAGTTTCTTCCAATATTTTTTGGTTAAAGAGTTATGAGCAAATATGTATTTTATTTTATGTTAGGGGATTTCCCGTATTACGTCACTGACGTTGTTGAGATTTCGTGCCTATATGCATTGTATACAATCATGTGTCAGTTTAGAGGTGAATTAGTAACAGAAGCGCCTGCAGGAGCGTTGTATTTTCGTTTTTATTATGGAGACTTAGCATAACACTTGTCATATAGTCTTACTGAACCAATGTACATGGTGACAGCTTACTTTAAGCGCGGTCATTAAGGCCTGCACGGTCCTGTACCTAAGCTGAATGCTGAGGTATACAGGTCTCGTATTTAAATGACTTTAGAATAATAAGTCTTAGCAATTTATATCATAAATAATAAAAGTGAAAACAGAACAAGAAAACTATAACAGAATGAATTAAACTGTAACTGCCAGCAATTTATAGAAATAAACCAGCCATTAGGCAAAGGCTAGACTATGCGTTGGGAAAAGCCTATTTCTTTCATGGTTTACCTTGGCTGTTTGTATAATGTTTTGCTGTTGTGTATGTGGTTCATTTAATGTCTGCTGTTATTGAAACTGAGCATTAGCCTACTGGTTGAGTATACCACTTATTGCAAAAACCAGTTAATCCACAGTTGAGTAGCTGATGTGTAGTCTGACAATAAGTACACAGCAAGCACTCAGATAAGTAAGTGAAGAATATATATAATAGATCTTTACCTAACTACCCAAATAAGTTAATAAGAATATACCACATTTCTAATTTAGTTCTTTTTATTAGATATTGTAAAATGCCTACAGTTAAGCCACTGAGAAGGAAGAAAGAGTGATTGGAGTATATTGTTTTGCTCCAGGATGTACAAATTCCTATTACAGCACACGAAATTCCAATCCACCTGTGCTCTTCCATCGATTTCCTAACAACGACAAAAAACGGTTGAAGCAATGGATACAACAATGCAAGCGTTCTAAACTACCTGGAAAAAGAACCGCAGTGTGTAGTGCACATATTTGTGACAAGGATTATCATAGTAAAATTGTATTTGACTCCAATGGAGTAGCCAAGATGATGAAAACAAACCACTTGGTGAAAAATACAGTTCCAACAATTTTAAATTTTTCTGATTATGATTTTAAACATAGTGATCAACCCAGTACATCAAGTGCAACTTCAAGAACTTCTTTATCCAAGCAGATAATTGAAAAATAAGGGCTTTTAGTAATGCAAGTCCAGTATGGCATTATTTTGTGCACTAATGCATGTACATTCATGCAGCATAAACATTCTTGTCCATAAGAATACAGTTTTTGCAACGGCACCAAGTCATGTCAATAGGTAATGTTTCTAAATAAACATTTTCTTCTATAGGGCTTGCATCTTCAAAGATACTTTCAGACGTTTTCCTTGGTTCAAACGCACATGACTAAATTTGTGTTGTTTTATTGTGTACAATAAAACTTCTTTCATCCATGCCAGAATGCTGAAAACTGTCATCCATTTTAGTGTTACAACATTAACTTAAATTTACTCTAGAAATGAAGAAAACAAAAGAAATTTGTTAAAACTTCTATGCATATGTATACCAAATCTCTCACACTCTCAGTTTGTAGCCTAGGGGTTGATAACAACATTGCTAGTCTACGTTGCAGATTATGGCTATATATTGAAAAGCAACAATCATGAAAGAAATAGGCTGTTCCCACCGCATAGTCTGATCTTTGATTGATGGCTGGTTTATTTCTATAAATTGCTGGCAGTAACAGTTTAATGCCTCCTGTTCTAGTTTTCTTGTTCTGTCTTCACTTCTATGATTTATGATATAAATTTCTAAGACTTATTATTCTAAAGTCATTTAAATACGAGACCTGTATACCTCAGCATTCAGCTTAGGTCCAGGATCGTGCAGGCCTCAATGAGCGCGCTTAAGGTAAGCTGTCACGCGGGTACATTGGTTCAGTTAGGCTATATGACAAGTGTTATGCTAAGTCTCCATAAAAAAACGAAAATACAACGCTCCTGCAGGCGCTTCTGTTACTAATTCACCTCTAAACTGGCACATGATTGTATACAATGCATATAGGCACGAAATCTCAACAACGTCAGTGACGTAATACGGGAAATCCCCTAACATAAAATAAAATGCATATTTGCTCATAACTCTTTAACAAAACAATATTGGAAGAAACTGATTTGATTTTTGAGATCAGCGTATTTTTTTCCATTTATTAAGATATTCTCAAAATTGACTTCAGTTCCCCTTTAATATTTGACATATTTTGTTACCAAGATTAGTGAAGTAAAACGAAAAAGCTTTTAAAACATGAAAATTCCGATGTTGCAACTGCAAACAATTGTAAAATCTGTACATTACTCTTGTTTGTCCATGCTTTGTTATATATACGAAAGCAAATGCACACAGTGATGTAATTCCATCGCAAATACAAATAATTTATCCTGGTTTTGGTTCTTATTGTGTAGTTAGTTAGCTGTCCTATCGTTACTTGATATAAGTCTAATTGTAATCTTAAGGTCGCTTTACCGCACACTTTTCTTCGAGACTTGGTGGAGGTTCATCGTGGAAACAAAAAATAAACTAAACTAAGAAGTTTGAATGAGCGAGTGTCGTAAATATTTTGTAGCCTGTATTCGAAAACCTGCCCAGACATGTTTTTTTTATTGGCTATATAGGTATTTTAAAATTTGGAACGTCGTTCCTACCGATTTTTTACTTTTAGCTATTGCCGAACAGCCAATTATAGATATAAGCTCTTTAAGTATATAGATAGCACTTCAATCAATTAGATAAGCTATATAGTCAATTAAAGATAAGCAACTTCACCAGATATAGTAAAGTAAGTATGTCAACTATTGACATAATCGCCAACCATAACTAGATATACCAGCAGTAAGTGTGCAGTTCCGCTTTATATTTTTATCGTCAGCATCATAAGCACTTGTGGGGGGAACATGGACCACATTTTGTTGGGTGTTAAATATGTTTTAAATGTGTTCGTTACATAATAACCACTGTTGTTTATTTATTTATATTTCTCAGCCATATTTTTATTCTGACTTTTTTGTTATTTGCTAAGTATTTTACCGAGATTTCGATAATCATTTCTTATTGATTTTCTTACTTTTTGTGCTACAAAACAACGCCAAACAGCCTTCGTACATTTATTTGAAATGCAATAAGTTTTTTAATATGTTGCTGTTATTCAAATATAGATCAGTTACTTTACCAGGTATAGCCAGTCAATAAATATGTATGTCAATTATAGGTAAGAACGCATACAATAGCTATAGATGTAACGCAATTTTCTGCACAAAAAAAAGAAGAAAAAGAATGGATTGTTGCTCCCAAAGTATTTTCGTGATTTTCCCATTTACAAAGACAAAACATCATATCCTACACTGTTCGATCGATTTAACCTTGCTGTTTTATCTTTTATGTAGCAAATTACTTAAAAAGTGTATGAATATATAGAAAAGTATATATAAGGGTTGTTAAGTATTTAAAAATCTATTTTTTACTTTTGCTTCAGATTTAAAGAGGAAATTGTTGGTTAAAGTTAGGTAATATA
Organism: Ciona savignyi; assembly: GCA_000149265.1. Lineage (NCBI taxonomy): Eukaryota > Metazoa > Chordata > Ascidiacea > Phlebobranchia > Cionidae > Ciona > Ciona savignyi. The sequence continues at coordinate 1,974 of AACT01065970.1, read as the reverse complement.
TTATTTTATTACCTGGTATTTTTACGAAGAAAAGGATAGGTAAGTACAATCAACATCATTTATAAAATTTAAAATAGACTTTTATCTTCACACTAAGTATCACATTTAGTGCTGATAAATCTAAATTACGTTCTAATTGTAATTGAGAGGCGTTATTCCAATGTCAAATGACGTCTTCAGAGCATTGTTTTAGGCATTAACAAACAAACCACGATCCGACAATGTAGAATTGAATCTTACTTGACTCGTTGGGTCGTTAAAATGATTTGTCAGCCTACGTCGTAAGGTATAAACTAAACAGTTAAACGCAAAGATTTAACGATAGGAAAATAAATGGAATAGGATATTCATCTTTATCCCCGTGGATAGGAAAACCAAGGGGGTTAACACACGGGCAATCGTCAGATCACCTCGCGCCCATCGTCGGGTTACCGGAGCTATTGCAGCTAGTTGTATATGATAGACACGTTCCTTTAATTTGGTAGAACCCATCAATCTGCTGGGTTCAGGCAATGACTGTAAAGCTAGCGACCAGTTTCGCATCTGCAACCTTTCGATTGAAAGGCGACGCACTTAACCGTTAGACCAACGGGCCGGACAAAAATAAAAGTTGAATACAAAGAGACAGCCCAAAACCACAAGGTTATCGGTCCATTCGCTACCTAATAATAACTGAAAAATATATAAAATTAAACAGATGAGAAATAACAACAATTATAGTATGAAAACTGGTTTGAGAACGACTTACACAGACCGAGTTATGTAAAAAAAACAAAATTCCATAACTACAAAAGCACACTGAACAATTACTAAGGTACACTCATTTAAAACTTTAGCCAGTAAAATTAATTCTTTATTTGATTTTGAAAAACATCCTATTTTTAAATAAATACATAAAATGCTCTCCGTGCTACTGGACTACAGAACTCTAATATACAATTAAATAAATTAAAGTTGGTTATGAAATTTGTACATTAGTTTCCCCAGCTTTATAAATATTACACCGTTTTCCTATAAAAAATAACTTAACAACGGGTGACATGGCAGTTTGGAGCGCTGTATCAAACTGTAGCGTTTTTTTGCGCCACGTATGGCCTCAGAGCCCTTTTTATGGCTAATGTAAGACATTTCTACAATACGTCAATGCAACAGGACGCTTATTTAATAAAGTAAAAGAGAGTAATGTGATCAAAACAACAAATGCAGTAAAAAGTCTTTAAATTTAAGGAATCCCCCTGCTTTAATACGCATGAGCGATTTTGGACGAATGAGACATAAACTGTGCGTTTGGTGAAAACTATACTTACAAAGTTTTATGTGTTTTTCTAAGCAAATAAAAAATAAGTACTTTTTAAAATCAATTGTAAGTAGACTAACATCAAACAAAGTTAATTGAAATTTAAGTAATTGGTTGGGCGCTACGATCTCCATAAAATAAAAAGCTGGAGAAAATATTAATTAATGTTTTACTAGTACTGGGAATTCCCCCGGGATAAAACCTAAATTTTGTTTTGGCGTCTTTTCAATCTTACAGCAGAAGCAGAATTCAGTTTTTACGCACCACTCTGTTTTTGTTGTGTATTTTAATGAATGATGCAGTGACGTGGAGGCTTGGCGAACTGGCGACGTGGCGGTAACTATGAAATAACGAGGAAATCCCGCCCATGTGGCTTGTATGAGGGACGTTGAATTTTAAATCAATCCAGTCAAATCCGTTCTCAAAAGCAAACTTCTCTACTTGCTTGTTATCCAAAGACTTTAGTGCATCATGTCAGTTTTCTCTCATACTTCCTGTACCCGATTTGCGTTAAAGACATGAAACCTTTTTGCTTTATATGCAAGTTATCCCAACACCACTTTACTATCACTCCAATAGTATTTCTCGTACGTTTCGGGACCAAGTTGTTTCTGCAGGTAAGCTGACATACATGCATGGTAACCCCAAAGGATCATAAATTGAACTGACTGTCGATA
>AACT01065880.1:0-10877 GCA_000149265.1 Ciona savignyi | reverse complement strand
CGGGTTAATGCAAAATGCAAAGATATGTGGCTGACCAAAAGTCTGTGCAATAACAGACTGTTAGCTAGTAATTGAAATCATTAAGTAATCCAGACTTTATTTCTACTTTTATATCTGTTGGTTCAAATCGACACAACATACAGAAATTATCAATCACTTTAAATGCCCCCATATTCTCCAAATAGTTAGTACCATGGTGGTACTTATACCACAGTTTGGGAACCACTGCCTTAGGTGGTGGTTCAATTTGCAAAACTGTGCTCAACCACACGACATGTTTGACCTTTTCTGTTCTTTTCGCTACATTATTTCAAACAATAATTTATATTTGTAGCCACACCCCCTCCCGTCGGGGGTTGTCCCCATGACTACAGCACCCCAAGTGCCGACAGTTCTTATTGCTACAAAGTATTCATAGCAACTGAGGAAGATAATTACAATCAAAAGCAGTCGTGGGGAAATGCAAAGCAACAGGTTTTATATTTCAACAATGAACTATGTGTGGATAAATTTTTCGTTAGATAATAATGAAGATTAAAAAGCAAAACACATAACCTAACACAGTAAAAATAACAGCATAGTCTTCTTGTGCGATGTTTAAATTAAAATATGAATAAAGCATAATTGGCCCTACTGAATAGCTTGGCGGTTTAGTGTGTTGCCATTCAGTCGAAGGGTTGCAGTTTCAAAACTGTTCAATAACTAGTCAGTTATGTGTCTTGCCCAACGACAATAAATAAATGGGGTTTACTAAATTTAAAGAACAGCTCGATCACTCACTACAATAACTTCTGTGACCCAATAGAAGAGACTAGTAGTCTGATGATTACCCTTGTAAAAATACCACTTGCCCTTTTCCATTTACATTTAAGTATTACATTTTTACAACAAATTAAAAGCAAATTAAAAAATTTTCCCATCCATTCCAGTGCATGGCTGGTGGAGGGGCACTGGTGTCCATTCATAGCAGGGATGAGGAAACATTCTTAATCAACCAACTTGCAAGCTTAGGATTGGCCAGTTCTTCAGTTTGGATTGGTTTAAATAGTCAGTAAGTCTTGAAGAATTAATCATTTTCAAAAGTAGCAATTTCTGCTCTGGTGCCATGTTTGTATTTGAAGAAATTAAGTACTTAGAGATAGCAACACTTTATAGTCAGGGATTGTATTTTCCTAACCTGCCATCAGCTTTTTTATCGATCCCAAGGCTAAGCATTTAAGACTTCAATTACTTGACACACAATATGTTTCAGTCTTATTTATTGAGTATAACCACTGTAACATATCAACTATAGGTGACAAGTTAAGCTTTTAACCGGATAACAAATTCTTCCACAAAATTTGAATATTTTCAGAGATGGAACCTGGTCATGGGTGGATGATTCGCCGGTGGAATATGTGGATTGGGCCCCAGGCTCGCCCAACTCAGCCAATGATAATAAATGTGTCGTCATGAAGTATGAACCATTTGTTAACACTGGACTCTGGGACAATGTCAACTGCATGCAGGTGTTTGGATTTGTAATATTTGAGCAATGTGATGTTGCCTATAATATATGGACAAAAAAACTTACTATCTGGTGTGTGGCACTATGATAGTCGTTATAAGCTTAGGTGTTCTTCAGCTTGCTAAGAAATTCCTGTGTTGGTATATTTTTTTATTTATTAATCAATAGATTTCAAAAAAAAAAGTAACTTCAAACTTTTCCCTGACTACCTTGCTATAAAGACAGAAAGCGACTAGGGAAGATATCGATCCAGCAACTATCCAGTAGAACTTTCGAATTTAGCTGCTAGACTTTATGACTTGTTAAGAATTGGCTATAAGTCAATTTTTTTATTTTTTGTCAGTTTAAAGATATATGTTAAAATGTTTTCCAATTATTGACTGCATATTTCTCAAGGGAAATGCATAAGATTTGCCCTTTTCTATCCAAATGATTAAATCTTCATATATTTAACTTCTTACTGCAAACATCATGTCCTGTCATACATATTCTCTCGCTCAAATACTGATGGACATTATTAGTATAGATTATATTTTTAATTTACATATCGTTTGCCCAGCAATTGAACTGGATATGCAAGCTACGTAAGGGAATTGAACCACCACAGCCAACTGATATACCGACCGGCAACCCCAACCCGTTATGTGGGAGCGAATCAGATGGAACATGGCTTGAGTTCAAGGGGATGTGCTACTTATTCAATGATGTAACCTCATATGATAAATATGCATCGGACAGGGTATGTTTTAAATACATTCAAGTTTTGATACACATGAGGCACTAATAGATTTTTGATTTCCCACCCGATATGACATAAACTAATTTGTTAACATTATGATTACCAGTTAGCACTGAACAATTAAAATAATAATGCTTTTTCTCTAAGAAGTTGTTTTTTTGGTTAAATTTCTTTCAAATACCAGTTAGATATTGCAGTTCAATAACTGAACTTCTTGTCCACTAATTCCATGAAAACCTTATATCATTTGTTTTATCTAGGCTTGCCAAAATGTTGGTGGAAACCTTGTCTCTGTCCACTCCCATGAAGAACAATCATTCTTGACCGGCCAAATACAGGTTCCATCTCAGTTTCACATATAGATAAAACAGTGTAGCAATTGCAAACTTGAAGCCGTGGTTCATGCTACAATAGATGCATGTTGATCATGGCATCGAATGCATTAAACTAACCGAGGGGTTTCGATGTTTTTTTAAAGAAAAATTACAACCCCACAAAAGATGAAATTGCATTGCTATGCACCAACGTTTCAGTTACATCTATAATTGTGATTTCTAATGATTTCAGCAAAACCCAAAGTAACTTTTCTGAAAGCACACCAGTTTAAAGCCCTGGCCTTATTATTCGTGCCACCATGGGTTTAAATGCACATCCATTCATTATATGTGATTAAATATGCAAAGATTGAGATATATTTTTACAACTATACTAAGTAAAGAAAAATAAGATTAAATGAAACTTAAACGTTAGCACCACGCTTTTCGTTTTCAAATTCATACACTTGATTTAGTCAATTTTTATGTAAAAATAATAAAATTAGATATATTTTATAAAGGGTAAAACAGTCTGTGAGAAAACCTGAGAATTGTTAAAATCCTCTTTTTTTAGAAAATGAACATTGAAAGATATTGGACTGGATTAGGAGAGCATGGTGGCACAAATGGGGAATATCTGTGGACTGATAACACACCCGTTGACTATGTTAACTGGAATACAGGTACAGTTAAGTTAATATTATTTGCTGGTTTCTGTTATTATTTGCACAGTTTATTCCAGCTTTCCCTGTTATCCCAGTCCTTCATTCCCTCACCCAACCTTATCCCTGTAATTTTTAATATTTAATTCTGTTAATTGAGTTACAATAAGTTAATAGTTTCACAATAAATCAAAACTATTAAACAAACAAGAGGCAACAGTGTAGCAGTTATTTGTCAATATTCGATGTTAGCACTTTCCCTCAATTATTATCTCTGTTTAAATGCTGTAAGAAATAAAGATATACAAGTGAGTTGCAAATCAATGAAAGAAAGATAGTTCCGCAATAAAAATAATATTAAACAATTTATTCTGCTATTTGTGTATTGGATTTGCTTTTTATGTTTTAGAAACTAATTCCCATTTTTGTTGGTTATTATCGATTGGCAGGTGAACCGAATGATTCTCTTGGTATGGAGCAATGTATCACCATGTTAACACTAAATGGGAAATGGAACGATGCCAACTGTGGGATACAAATCGCTGGATACATCTGTAAAGCTTACATTGGCTCTCCACCGAATCCACCTCAACCTACCCAACCATGGCCCGGTCAGTAATGATGCAATTCTCTTGAGAGAGGCGAATATGTGTTACTTCATTAATGAATTGATTTTATAAAATTTCACAACGCAATTACTTCTTTGGGGTACACATTATAAAGTTTGTCTGACTTTATTTGTATAATGATGTTAATTAAACAACAACACTACCGTTGATACAAAAAATGCAAGTTGCCATTCTATCTGGGGGAGTGGACAAGTAACTGTTTCTGTATTTAAATGTAAAAACTTTGATTTTGATTTAAATACAATCCCACTAGATTTATCTATGTTGAAGCAAAGGTGCCTGCCTCTGCATTACATTTCTCATCTCAGGTGGCTGTCCAGCGAACTGGTTAGAATACGGCAACTACTGCTTTCAGATTCATGGAGAAAATGGAATTTGTGATCCAACTGTCAGTGACAACACTGCATGTGCAAACAGTTTCCTCGGCGCCCACGAAAGTTGCATTGCAGCAGGAGGAAGTTTGGCCACAATTCACAATAAATTTGAAAATGGTTTGTCAAAGGATTTATTCACTGTTGCGTAACTTGTGTGCTAAGGGATTAAGATTATGTATAATTTATACTCAAGCTAACGAATTTCCCAATTTATCATAAATAGATAAGTGGTAGGATCATAGCAGTAGCAAGCTAATCAGTTGTGTACTTGGACAAGTCACTTAGCAGAAGTTGCCTAAAACTCAAGGTTTAATGAGTTAAACATTGTAGAAATATTGTATTTAGAACACTAAATGGCGCCTGTTTGCTGGTGATTTCCCGAGTTACAATTTTGCTTAATTTTATTTGGCCATTATGGGGATAAATATGAGTATCTATGGTGGTAACTTTTACCGAAAAGTTGTCTTTCTTTTTTGAAAGGATATATTCACTTTCTAGGGGTAAGATATTGTTAACCTTATACTTTAGATAAATTTGTTTCCTACAGCCTTCGTAACAGCGCACTCAATCAGAGTTTACAACAACTTCTGGATTGGTTTAAGCGATCAGCATTGGTACAACAAATATACATGGGCTAATGGTGATGAAGTAACATACACAAATTGGAAATCTGGTAACTTATTTGACACTAAATGCAAATTTACCTTTTTTCTAGGAATTTTGCTGTTTGATCATAAGTGAATTTTAAACAGAAAAATCAAATTTTGCAATATCTGGTTCAAAATTGAGAATATGTTATTCAAACTAAAAAACAACAAAATTTAGTAAAGCAGAAAAGAAATAGAAATGAAGTTTTTATTGCATATCATTAATGTATAACATGGTGTATAAGACTAATTGTGGCCATAGAATTGTCCTTTAGTATATCATCACAATAGACAGTTTAGTGAATACTTATATTTACACAAGCACTAGAACAATAAAAGTCGATAAAATAAATGGAAATAAATTACCTCGATTCCACAGTAGGATTGCCCTTATATTGCAGTGTGGTTCATAATTAATATTGCATGGAGTTTGAATTAAAGACCAGTGGAGTAAGGCATGTCGATTGAGTACCTTGTTAATACAGATGTTTTAATGTTTTACCTGGTTTAGTTAGGTGTAATGAAAGTTCAATACAAAAATCGGACAGCCAAATATTGGATAAAAACATAGTATAGCTGTTACATGAAGTGTATGTGGTATCAAAACAAGGCATTTTCAGGTGAACCAAACCACAGTGATGATGCCGAAAATTGCGTTGAGATGTATCACGGGGAGGAGTTAGCTGGGCTTTGGAATGATAACAGGTGCGAAAACAAAATCCCGTATGTATGCTCCAGAGGGAAAGACCCTTCCATTTCATCTGGCCAGCAAATAAACAACAACAACAAATGTCCATCTGGCTGGATGCAGGTAAATTGATATAAGAATTATCCATCTTTCTTAATTGGGACAATATGACCTGTGGTTAGTATTGGATGAGTCCATTTATTTTTCTAAATTAGGTTAAAATTTATCTTAGAAACTGTAATAGCTTGGCTTTACACATATTAACATATATTTAAACAGACTGAATAGTTTACATTACAAACATGTTTTAAATAACACAGTTTAAGTATTCAACAGAAGTGCGGTGTACCATCTGATTTATCATTTTTGATATAAATATTCAATTAATTTTTAATTTCTTGCTTATGTTCTTCACAGCAAAAATTATCAGTTCTCTATTTTCCGCAGTTTGACAGTTTGGATGGCAAATACGTATGCTACTACCTAGACACCACTGTTAGAACCTTTGATGATGCAGTTGCAAATTGTAAGAGCTTAAACAGTGAGCTGGCCAGCATACAAACGATATATGATGAGGCTTTCGTAACTAGCTATGTGAAGCAAGAACAAACCTGGATTGGAATGAGATTGGATACTGTAAGTAAATTTACCCAACCCTTTTTACACTTTGTGATGATAACAATTTGTTTTGTATTCCGACATAACTTAAAATAAGGACGTAGTCCACCCATTTGATGTTCTTAAAATACTATGCTTCAAAAAACTAACATGCCTATTGTATCCAGTAATTGAAATTGCCCTAATTAGTTTTACAAATTATTAGCAATCAATCAAGAATATTTTTACCAGGACACTTTTGAGTGGCACTGGCTTGATGGCTGGCCAGTGTGGGTGACATACTGGGGTGAATACCAGCCGGGTTCTGACCCATCAAAGGCATGTGCTCTGCACAAAGATGCACTGATCAGTTCCGAATGGATCGCTGTTAACTGTAACGAAATGCACTCCAGTTTGTGCAAGACTACGAATGGTATGTGGTTACTGTGTTGTCAACTTTCATTGTCCAATCCAAAGCTCCCACCTGTTTCGCAAGTCGGGTAGTGTAATGTTGTTCTTTAAACCTCTTAATAAAGCATTGGGTTTAAAGAATTTATGTTAAGTGCTTTGCCCAAAGATTTGCCTTCTGAGCTCCTTTATTAGCTTTTTAAAAATTCATATTCTGTTACATTGTAAATTTAGGAAATATTTTACAACTTGTTTGAAAGTGCTAAATATAACTTCGCCAAAATGATGTTTCTATACCAGAACAAGTCCCAACAACACCTGGGTATGTGGAGGGTGAATGCGAAGATCCATCGTGGGTGCAATATGGGGGTTACTGCTACTTTTACTATGTGCTTGAGGGTAAAGAGGGACAAGATCTGTAAGTATCGGAATTTGTATCATTGTTTAAGGTCCATAGAGATATTTACCAGTTGTAGTAGTAAAAAAGAATGAAAATATCAATGTTTAGTTTAGTTTATTCATTTTTTGCCCCAGTTTTTTAAAAATGGCAAACGAATATAATCTCGACACAGGAACGGGAAAAGACGGCAAAACGAACAGTCGTTAAAACACGTCATTAAAAAAAAAGGGATATAATGTAATAAATATAGCGGACCGCGGCCGCCAAACCTTAGGCAAAAAGAACAAATCCAAAATTTAATTAGGATCAAACAATATAACAGCCCTGAAGAAAAGTGTGCGGTAAAGCGCGACCTGTACTGTGGGGGAGCCGGCTTTAGGAGAAGGTGTGGCCCGAAAGCGTGGACCAGAGTGGAAAAAGAAAAACCCCCTTAAAAATGAAATTCCACTAATGTCAGATGACACTATTTGTTTCAAGCACACTTACCGGGGCATATTTACATTAAATATTCTCATTTAGCACGCAGATTGCATAACACTAATGCATTAGAGCACTTATGTAGGAGTGCGAAAAGAGGAGCACTACACTAGTGCACCATAAATAACAAAAAAAGCGCAAAACAACACAAAACAAACAAAATGTTTAAATAAATAAATTAATAAATAAATAAGAAATAAGAAAAAATAAATAAATAAATAGCAAGCCAAAAAAGGGTTGCTAGCAAGTAAAAAATACTAAAGACTGCAGCAAGGATCCGATTATATTAAAGCAGATTTGTTGAGACATATTAGTTTAATATTGATTGACATCTTCTTCTGGAGAACACACCGCCAACTCTCGAATAGTAAATTTGAGGAATGTATTCTTCTCGGTGTAACCATACAGCACCCTCAATAGTTAAAAGGGTTATTTACAGATATGAAATATTTGAAGGGACCAGTAACGGAAGCCAATACAATGTCTGTGTAAATTTTGATTGGTATTTATATTTTTTTACCGTGTGTTAGTTTCCTCAGCAAGTGCTAAGTAGAAAGAGTATTAATCAATGCATGTCAACCACATTATTTATCGCTTGTGGGCCAAACAATACTTAATGTTTTAACAAAACAAACTGGTCACCTTGGTTTATACAATTTCATGTTTTGTGTTGTAGTGGCAAAAGTTGGCATGATGCAGAATATGAATGCAACAAAAAATCTGGAAACCTTGTAAGTTTCACCTCTCGTGCTGAACTTGAATGGCTGCTGGATTGGTTCAATTACACCGAAGCTTTATGGATAGGTCTGCAGCAAAATGGAGAAGGTATTTAAGAGAAGACCAGCAAAGTGTCATAAAATTTGTAAACACCGAATATCAATATTCATTAATTAAAACCACACAACATATCGATTCAGTTGAACCATTGTTGAATCTGATCAAGCTCACCTACTTGTTGCAAGGTCTTAGATTTGATTTTCTTACAAGGTGTGTTCTTTCCATGGAATATAGAAATCACAGCCATTGGAATCATAGTCCAAAAATCAACAGTTTTAATTAATCGGTGTGTTTTCTGGGCTTCTAATCATCATATTTCCACAGGTGGATGGTCTTGGACCGATGGACGTCCGGTAGCATTCACATTTTGGAACGATGGCGAGCCGAATGATGCTGGTGAAGAGGGTGAAGATTGTGTGGAAATGTATGGGAATACAGGGCGGTGGAATGACATACCATGCTCCAATCTGCATGGTTACATGTGCAGGGTCCCAAAAAGTATGTGTTTTGCATGGACATATATGTTTTGTAATTAGACAAATATATAATTTCACTAGCCTCAGTCATGACTCTGTATGTCTGATTAAATGGCTTGTTTTTTATAGTGGTATATGCTTTATAAAATGACGGTAGCAGGGTAGTACCTGCGATTGTACAAGCGCGATATGATGCTCAAAATTCTATATTGATTATTACTTGTGACATACTATTTACGGGGATCGCTGGGCTTCGAGATAATCTCATTATAAGACCCTAGTAATATTGGCGTCCCACTGGTATAAATATTTGATTTTAAAAGTTGCTGATAAGCTAAAAGTGTTCTAACAATGATCAGCTAAATTTTCTTTCTCAAATGCTTCATCTTAAGTTTCTTATTCAAACAAAATCCTGTAAATATTTCTGTTCATTCTCAAAACGCACACTCTTTCAATTTTTTAATTATTTTTAATGGATATATAAAACATTTTCACTTGTTTTATCAACAGTTGTTGGAACTGATGCAAATGGAAACAACATACACTTCACAACGACTGAAGCCCCCAAACGTAAGTTTCATTTTCAAGGTTTTGTAAGTGATGCCTTAAAATTGTTCACTAAAACATTGACCTTATTATGTTTTTGTGGTTTCAGCAATCAAGAGTAACACTGTAGGAATAGTTGTTGGGGTGGTTTTCGGCGTTCTACTTGCAATAATTGCAATTCTTTCTATTGCCTACTACTTTTCTAAACGCTCAAGTCCATCTGTATCAAAATTGGGTAAGAGTTTTTCTATTGTTTGCAGATTTTAATTATGCCTGAAAGTATAGCTCTTGTGGTAATGCTTCAAAGCACTCCTTGCTCATTGCTTGAACCCAGTGTATCAATAATGGGTTTAACAATTCCGAATGACAATCTCTATCGTGTACAATACAAAGCACCTGTTTTTTAACACTCTATGCATTTTTACCATTGATGGGAATAGGTGTTCTTATCCTGTTATGTAAGAAACAGTTGGGATCAGTTTGTTTGTTTAAAATCAGCCATTTGCTAGTTGGTTCTCTGGGCAAGGTACTTGCTCCAACTCGAAAAAAACATAACAATTATGTAGTGTGATAACCAATGCATGAAAATTACACATTTGCAATTAATACAAGACTCAGTGTTGTTCAACTTATTTGTGTTGTTACGTTTCTTCAGCTTCAGATGCATCGGATTTCTCATCTGGAATTGTCAACAAAGTATATTCCATGGCTGGTAGCAGCAGTAATAACACCGAGAAAGAATCTGCTGACGTAAGTTTAACTTTTTTTCAAAACACCTTCACCATCCTGCTATGTTTATCCCAACCCCGCGGTTCGCGTGGCTTATAAAATTATACAGCGGACTTTAATCAAATTTGACGTGCAAATCAGTGTTGTTTTTTATTCCAAAGAACATCTTGATAAGAAAAGATACTTTAACTTGTGTTTCCTAAGATACCATGGCTGATTCGTACACATGCTATTTAATAACAAACCAAGTGAAAAGTTTATCTCCGGTTCAACGATTGGAGTCACGAATTTCTGACAATTAAGTCTGGTAAAAAGAATAATAAACCAAGTAAAATGTTAACTTGCTTTAGGCGCCACCTGTTCGATTTGAAAAGGAGACTGGTGCAACCGTGGAAGACACTTTTGCTTAGTCGCGGAACTTTCATATTGTGATCTCTGTTGTTCTATTTTTTTGTTTTGTTTCACACTGTAAATTAAAATTATACTTTAATTATGTGTTCAACTTTCCAATATGTCACCTAAATTTTATGTTCGCGCAATAAAAAAGTATAATTGTAGTTTTGTTGATTTTATATTTTAAAATTAGTAACTTCATTGCAGTGTCAGGGTATTGGATATGATTGATACTCTATCTCAGGTTGGGGAAATGCAGGCGGTGGGGTTAACTACGGTTTGTATTTCATTTACTATAAGATACCGAACGTTAGATCGATTCCACAATTAAACAATGAATCTATAATTTCCCGGCCACAGCCTAACAGTTGACTTCAAAACCAGGAGCTTTCTAACCAAATACTAGAACGTTGTACTTTAATATTAAATATAACACAGACTAACAAAAATTAAAAACTATGTCAACCACTTTAAGTGGGTGTACTCCAAAAGTCAAGATAGAACTAACTTTATA
>AACT01065731.1:0-19018 GCA_000149265.1 Ciona savignyi | reverse complement strand
CGAAGGCTTCAATTGTTGTGCATTTGACCCATTAACCGTTTCATCTTGGTTCTTCATTTTTTCCTAATTAAATATTGTTTATTTCCCTAACTAATAATATCTCTAACACACAGACCGTTTCGCATTTCATAGGATAAAACACCTAGGCTAAACTTAGTATTATTCTTTTTGTGCAAAATTGTTTTGTATTCTACCTAAATTTTGTAAAAATACCATTTTCCATTGTAATGTATTACATTGTTACATCACAAAATCGTTTTGTTTGTCATAAATTTAATTGTTACTTGACTGGCATAAGGTAATCATTTTTATTTGCATTTTTTTAAGAAATGTAAAATATATACGGAACCGGAAAATCGAAAAACACAAGGTTTCCGCGAGTAAAAACACCTTTTGTACACAATGCTTAAAGAAGTGAATACAAAAGTAAAGCACCAAGTAGAACAAGTAATTTAGATCTTGTCGGAGTATTAATAGTTGTCTCCTAATTTACTATAATTCTCGTTATTTGGTAACTCTACTTAAAACGAAAATACTGAAATCCATTATATGGCGTTTAAAAATGGCAGATTTGTGTGATTGTGAAATATGAAATGGCGATTTAATCTGATATCCGAGGGCAAGTTAATTCCGGTGCAGCTAGGTCACTTTCGGGCAGTCTATCTGCGACGTATTTAAGCACCAACTACAAGGAATCATTTACATCTTTTTGCAAATGAATTGTGCAAGTGTAAACACGGCAACGTTCACGACCTTTTTAACCTCTTTCTGGTCGTACGATTGGAATCAGGAAGCGATCGTCGGATTGGTTTGTGAAAACCTGCAAAAACATGAAATAAGTTTCAGAACGTTTATAAGGACAAAAACATACGAAAACAAGACATCTGTTAAACAAAATGCCCGCGTTTATTTATTACCATAGCGACAAAACAAAAAAATAGGACAATAAGAAAGATATCCGAATATTTAATAAAAACCTGCCTGATACAACCACATATATAATGACCCTTTGTGCTCAAATTATACGGTTGTCTAATTTGAAGTCAAACAAAACAAAAGCTACGGTTATTTTTTTTTAAATTAATGGAATTTGTACAAACTATTTAAATGTAAAAATTATTATGATATTTTTAGTTTTGTCTTAATAAGGACATGAAAAAGTAATTTCTGCACATCCTCTATTAGTTTTCAAAAGAAAAATTGCAACCTTAAGCGTGAATTTTAAATATAATTTTGATTTACTTAAAAAAAGTTCAGTTTTATTGCAAAAATAACGATTTTTGCAATATTTTAATGGACATATATATAAGCATAGTGGGTTAGTGAGGCGCCTTCTGGCCGAAGGGTTGCAGATTCAAAACTGGTCGCTAGCTAGTCAGTTGTGTCTGTGGGCAAGTTAACGAACCCGACGGTGGACGGGAGGTGATCTGATGATTGCCAGTGTGTTAAACGTCCATTGCGTTTTCCAATTCACGGATGAAACATGAATATCCCATTCTAACTTATTAATTAAAATACCGATTTTTTCTTCTATTTCTTTCAGTCTCTCTTGCGCCTCCTTGTGCTCTCTTTCCTTTGATTTCATTTCTTCGGTTTCTTGCTCCAGACTCTCTAGCTCCACTTGTGACGCTTCCATGTCGTCAATAGCGGCGCGTACGTCGTTCAAAATTTCTAATAGATGTAAAATATGAGGAAACACAATTGGCCCTTGTTTATGGTCAGAAGTTTCAACATTACACTGAAGAAATGTGGGTTTAACGTAATGTTAAGTCTGATTTAGGGGGCAACACTAAAAGGAGGGAATAGGAACTGAGGGACTGGTTACTAAAACTATGGAAACTAAATGTAGTTCTGTCCCAGACACTAAACTAACCCCAGAACGAAACCTAACTCTCACACCAGGCCTAACACTAGACCAGCACATATTAAAGAACAAAACTCACCTATTTGTTTTATACATTTAGCATACTGCTCAGGCATTGGTTCGCCAAAAACCACACCTCTCAATCTGTCCAATGACGGCGCACGATTTTGATTTCCCCCAAACTTCCCATTGCTTCGAATGCGGAAGCCATTTCGGGTAAGGATTGTGGGGCAGTGGGTCTGCTTCACCACCTATGATGGCAGTTAAACTTCATAGGTTATATTGGCAGCAGTGCATAACTGTGCAAAGATTATCAAACGTACCCGGTTCCTATATTCATTGGCAGCCTCTAGATTATCCATGATGATTGTATCACCGAGCAACATCGTGAAAACTGTGATGAACACTTACTTTTACACGATCTGTTATTTATTTAGGAGTAAAAAGGTATATTTGTTACTTACTTCTATACACAAATTATAAAATATCTAGAATAAATCTGTCAAAAACAATATCCTTTTTAAGTTATATAATAAGTTAGTATACTTCTTTTAATACATATAAGCGGATCTATAAATTCAATGACTCCTTTAATGCGAATTATTGTATAGATTACAAACTTAGACCTTAACTTACTTATTCTGCAATTTGCTTCGTCTTTTGGAAAATGAAGCAATTTTCGAGCGAAAATTGGATTTCCGGTGATAAGATTTGAACTTATTCCTGCTTTAACATGGGGAAGGGACTTCTTCCAATCAGAGAGGTTCTTCCTGTAAATGCTGTCCAATGGTAGGACCTGCTGCGTGCCTCCAGTCAGTTTGTGGATTTCCTTCGCCTGTTTTTAAACGAAATGAACCTCGTAGATTGTAGTGATAGTGCACGGATGGTTTTATGTCAAGGGGGGTTCGGGCTGGGAAATGCACATAGATAGATTGGATTGACTATATCAGGAGGTAATTTTTGAGAAATGGGCAAAGGGTTCACAAGTTTACAAGGTGTGTTAAAACGCGGATAACTCTCAGATTTTAAACAAATCTAACTATAACTTAAACTACCCAGTGTACCCCGGGAAATCCCCCGAAATAGAATATGCCTAACCAATCATAAATCAATCTTATTAAGTGTATAAATGAGGTGGAAACACAAAACTTAAAAAATATATACAACATGTAAAACAAACAAAAAAAAGCATTTGCGATTTGTCCCACACATATTATTAACCCTTTTCTGGAAAACCAACCATCACTCAACCACACTTAAACCACTGATTAGTTTTCTTTAACTAACCATAACAAAAATAAATAAATAAACTAATGAGTCAAACTTAGAAGTGTTGTTAGATATGCAGTGACAAATTGTGAATAAATAAGGCCAGGGAAACTCATCAAGCCCAAGAAATATTGACACATCCACCATTTTCTCGCATTTCAGGTATTTTATTGTGGTTGAATTATTAAATAACAATGAAAAATATATTAATTGAAATAACCCCGAAAAGCCAACAATATTAAAAAAAAACAATTAAATTTTCTGTTTTCTGTTTCTACTTACAGAAACAAACGTTATACACTTTATTTAAGATATAATCAAGGTGATGATGAGGTAGCCAGAAAACCCGGCCAGTTCTGAATGCAGAAAAATATACCGTACACTCAACAGGAGTTTAGAAAATAGCAGTGATTTAGACGTGGTTAACACTCTCTAGTTTTGTTTGTGGTTTAACACTTATTTTAGGCCCATATTTTTGGTCCTGGCCGTCGGCAGAGAACTGCCCTTACTAATGTAATGCAAAGTACCTTTTTGCTGGTGAATGTGACCAAGCAATCCATGTCACCCGACATGTGCCATGACAATACACAAGCAATGTCCTCGTTTGCTACCAAAGCAAGGTGGCCAATCTGGAAATGAAATGAATAAAACGTTCATATCTGCATGCTCAGTACAAGGGGCATGGAGGGAAAAGGGAGGGGTTCTTTATATTCCTAAATTCCAGAAGTTTAGTTGTTACAGTTGGTATTGATGTCGTAAGAGCTTTTAAAAAAAACTGATTAAAAAATGGTAAACCTTTTAAGCGTTTCTGAGAATTGCTATGTTAGTTCACAACATTGGTTAACTGGAATCTTAAACATAAATATCTTCAAAACTGAGTTGTACGTTTATGTGGCTGAATGTTTATTGTGAATGATACATATACCAAAATTAAATACAAAAATGGACGTAACGAGATTATCATGGGTTTGAACCAAACCCGAAGTTAAAAAAAACACACTGGTTTGCAGCTCCACCTACCTTGCCAAGCACTTCGCTGCCAACATCCATATATTCCGATAGCAAACATTGACGTCGATTTCCGTGCATCAGATTTTCTCGCTCCTGTGAACATTGCTCAACCAGGCGTGAAATATCATGTGACCCGCATGAGTCGGAAATCGAGAGACCCAACTTTTGCAGTTGGATAACAAACTGCAGAAAAGGTTATTCGTTATTTTAGGCGAAATACTAAAAGGTTGGAAAGAGAGAAGCAAACTGCTTACTTAAACTATGGATGTTAATTCGAAACCGGTAACAAACACTATTCTTAACCCCAAAACTAACTATAACTTTAACCCCAGTTCTAAGCTTATATTCCTAATCTTCATATTACTGTGCAGTTTTACTTCATTCATATTTTCACTTTTCTATTATTTAAGTTTTTTTCTCAGAAATAAAATAAAACATGCAGATGTATCTGTAAAGCAAAAGTTTTCAACACACAGTTAAACTGGAACCAAAAAAGGATCCTGCCATATTAAAACTGAAGCAAACAAATGGTGGTTGGGATTATTAAGTAAGGTCTGCAAATTTCAAAGAACAGCAACCAATATTGGTGCTATTGCCAATGGAGAGTGTGGGCAAGACATAAAGATATTTATATTATCAATAAATAGCATAAAGAATTATTTATCCAAATAATGTAAAGCTTATATTTGAAACTATTTTACAATATAACTATGAACTACCGAATGGATTAATATGCTTGTTTTTCGACAGATATTGCAACATTAACATACACTTTTCTTTTTTGTGCTTGCTTCTTTGTAGCCCTGCATTATTTCATTGTGGAGACTTTTGTGGGCATTGAAGGTTTCTTCATACATTTTGACTGCGTGCATGAGAGCGTCACGTTGCCTTGCTAGTGCGCTCATTTCAGCGTGCTTTTTAGAATCTGAAAAAAAAAAGAAACAAACCAAGAAAATTAGAAAAAAATTGAATTACATATTTTTAGCTGATTCTAGATAATGTTAATCAAGCGAAAATTGCAAGTGCTGGGTATATAGATAGCACAATCAAGTTAGCTTAAAATTGGCATGGACAATTGACACAAAAAACTTCTGGCATTTTGTAATATAGTAAAAGTCTGAGCAAAAATCATTAAACCAACAGAAAATTTGTTTGCTTTTATATTGGATTTTGATTCAAATCATATTAGCAATGTCGATTTGGAATGAAAAATGTCCCTCCTGTTGTTATTTTATGCAAGAAACAATGTTTATGTTGAACAACCGATTAGCCTGGTAGGTTACTATGTTGCCATTCAAGTCGAACGGTTGCATGTTTGAAATTTGTTGGTAGCTAGATGGTTGTGTCCTCGGGCAAGGCACTTAAAAGACAATGTCTGGACCCAATTGAATGATGGGTTTTACCAAACTGAAGGAATGTCTGTATTATGAAAAACATATTGAGATAGCAACACACTGCAATAATTCCTGTAACTCGACGGTGGGCGCGAGATAATCTGACAATTGCCCATGTGTTAACCCCCTTGGTTTTCCCAATAAAGGGGATAACCTTGAATAACTTATCCTATCCTAAAGTGGTAATTAATATTACTAAATTCAAGAAGTAACAATTTCTGGGCTGGTGTAAAGTTCGAAAATATACATTTTAATTTTGCTTCTATTAGTATAAGCATCGCCCAAATAAAGAAAAAAATAAACTCGTGTTCACAAAATGATGATGATAAAAAATAGTTCTATTCAAACCACACTTTAATTTTTTCATCATAAATGACACGACTTACCGTTATAGAACAAAAACTTGAGCATGTAGGGTCGGATGTCGATTGCTTGGTTGCCAATCTCACAGTGCAGGATATATTGTGCTCCGTCTGTCCCAGGGGAATTCTCTTGCAATGTTAAGTTCTGCGGAGAATATTGTAATTGAGTAAAAACAAAGCTAAGCAAACTCGTGAATAGGTGATAGTTGTGATTAGTTTGTTTCTCACAATAAATGGCAGTGAAATCAAATTAATAGAACCTATTATTACGCTGGGTTCAGGCAATGTCTATTAAGTGCCTTGTCCGAGGAGACAACCTACTAGTTTGCGACCAGTTTATAACAGTGCAACAATTCGGTTGAAAAGCGACGCACTTACCCACCAAGCTAATTATTCACACATTATTTTGGTAAGTTGATGTGATTATATGTCACAATCGCACACGACTATCTTTATTTGGCTTATTGGCACTCTTAAACCTTCAGTATAGCAAGGCAAGCAAACACTGAATTTATCAGAGCAATATCACAACTATGAACTACGTTGATTTTAATTTAAATTGGACATTTTAAATTCCATTGTTAAGGGAAATGCACTCCAAAACCCAGATGGAATAAAAAATGTTAAGAATTTCAAACAAAATGTGATAAATCCCTGGAAAGTAGACTGTGGGGTTTGTAAAACTTTTTGAAAATACAAAACCGACCTGCAACGTAGCCTCCCCCTTACGCAAGGCGACGTACAACCTCGATGAGTTTCCTTCGAACTTGGGAACCTCACTTGACTTCAAGGTTTGCTCGCACGGTTGGATGGTCACTGACAGACGACAATCTAGGTCTTTGCCGCATAAATTACCAAAACTGTCCTAGATGGAGAAATGTGGGATTTTAATAATATTTATTAAACTGAGGAAGCAACAAGACAGATAATCGGAATTTCTAGAACTTCAATCCGTAATTAACGTTATCAGAGCATAATGGATGGGCTTGTTAAAATTTATAAGCAAGACTAAAATCTATAAACTCAATAGAGTATTTTTCTTGTTGGGTTTCGGAATTGAATTTAATTAATAAAGTAATCTTTTTGGTTAGCAACATCATATGCAAACATTTATGTTTTCAAGCATTTTTTGCTGGTCTTCATTTCCATTAAAAATTTTTCAGCAAAATGATGGTTATTTAACTAAAATAGCAAGATTGTAGATAGATGAGATATGGTTAAACATAAAAAAAATTGCATTCAGCTAAACTTAGCTAACTCTAGAAAATCCAAAAAAATCTGATTTGAAACCCTATATTCCAGATTGTACATGGCTAGTTGGAAAAGTACCCGATCACATGAATTCCATTCCAAATACGTCTGTATGAACATGAGAATTGAGGAAACAGAGGAATTACCTTCAGTTGAAGTTTAAGATTTCGTATTAGAACTCGGTTTATAGCAACACGCGCGTTCGATACAGTCGGCGTGCCAGGCTCAGTGTTGGGTAACAATTGACTTGGGGGTCCTGGGGGGTGGATGGGGTCAGACATAGAATGGAGATTTTATTATCGCCAGGTTTATAAACGACATGTTGGACTGTCAGTCAATAGGTGATGAGAATGAAACAAGCAGCTGGCTGGTTGGTTCTTTAATCAGAGAAAGAATTTGATAAATGTTATTTGAACAGTGAGTTATCAAGGTAAACTAAATCCAACACACACTACAAAAGTGCCAATAAAATGCTCATAACAAAACACTCTTTGTTTTCCCACCCATTACGATAAACATGAGTATCCTATTCAAAATGTGAACAGTGAGGTTGTCGGAACTAATTTCTTTTTTTATAAGATTTCTATAGAAAAAATGATAGCTAATTGCCTTGACAAAGCAAACAAATAAAAACCAGGGGTTAGATTTTAATCACTCAGCTATATTGCTTTAAATAAATAAGCATTAAACAATTTAACCTTTCCTCAAGATAACACACCTGGCTTTGTGCTCATCGACACACATTCCGTGAAGAGAGAAACGGTTTTAGAGTTCGGTGAATCGGTGACGCAAAACATGGCATGGAATTCGCCGGTTGTAGTTGACGCTTTAAGGTCACGAAAAATGTGGCAACCGTTATTTGCCACTGTCCGATGCCATTCTGCCTGTGGAAAGTTACTACTTCTCATTAGTTTTGCTGATATGACATAAAAGTATTTAAAATTTGAATTGGTAATTGTGGAACTGGCAGTAAACAGGCAGGTATGGAAAGTAAAAAAAAAAACAATAATATCTCTTCGATTACCTTTTGTTGCAATTGCAAAAATTTTTTCATATTAAAACCAAATTATAAAATATCCCAAAATCATCATAATTCAGGTATAACTGGCAAATTAAAGCTAATGTTGTGTTGTGTGAAGCATACAGGTTATTTTATACTTTGCTCAAAATTTACTGAGTTTAAGAAATATTTAACAAGTGCTTTGTCCCCAGGGTTAAAGTAGTAAATTTTAGCACAAGGAATGTTGCACCAGTCAGGCAAAATCATCTTAAGATAGTAAAAATGCAGCTTACCGAAGACGGAATCTCCTTTTCCTTGATTGGCTTCCCCTTCCATATAACCATGCAAAGGTTGACGTTTGCCGTCACTCTGCTTTCTTCCTCAGACAATATTTCGACTTGAAACTCTGCAGAATGTTGCGTGTTTTGTAAAATTGCTTTTCACTTCAGTCATTTTATTTTAAATTATTGCTGACGCATTTCTTACATGGGGAAATATTCTACTCATTAGAGAAAACAGGTAGAAAGCAAGAAATGTTATTTCAAAGGTTAAAAATGAGCTGGACTAAAATGGAATTGACAAACATTCAATGCCTTATTAATTAAAATATAAAAGTAATTAAAAATTCTATTTGCTTGGGCATGCTCTGTGGCCCAAACACATAACAGACTTTAAGATTGAGACACTATTCTTAATAACTGCTCCACATATAGCCAGTCCAAAAGATAATGGATCGACCATATACGCACCTGGCCACGAGCTTCCCACCACAACAGGGGTAGGATGGCTTAGCAACTTGTAGCGCAGTGCAACCGGAGTTTCAGTGTTGGGTAGAAGTGATATCAGCAGCTTCCGCCCTTCGATCGCACGACGATTGTACACCGCTCTTGGTTGGAGGAAAAATTCACCACTGGATTGAGAAGTTAAATTTATTGGATAAAGTCAATGATGTACGGAAATGGTGGGGAAACAATAGGATACTCTTCAGGCACTTTGCAGCCACATTCGGATACTCGTCAGACAATTTTTTTTATCTACAAAATCAGACGTACTGCTGTAATGTTTAGAATATAGGATAAGATAGGATATTCATATTTATCCCTATAAATGGAAAACCAAGGGGATTAACATATGGGCAATTGTCAGACTACCTCTTGCCCGCTGTCAGGTTACCGGAGCTATTGCAGTGTGTTGTGTATGATTCACATGTTTCTTCAATTTGGTAGAACCAATCATCCTACTGGTTTAAGGAAACAACCGGTATGTGCTTTGCCAAAAGACACAGCCAACTAGCTAGCGACCAGTTTCGAACCTGCAACCCTTTCGCTGAATGCAGCGCACGAATCCACCAAGCTATGCAGATGGACAATATTGGCATGACATTGTTTACCACAGTTGCTTCAGGAATGACTTGTATACAACACAAACTTTGATTTAATTTTTTTTACAGTCCCCTGTCCATTAGGTTAAAACATGTCTGTTTAATCTTTTTCACCATCTTCCAACACCACAACACACCAACAAGCCAATCACCAATTAAATGAAAATATATTACAACTGATCAACTTACCATTTTCCAGAAAGTGAAAACCTTGGAAAAGTGGCTGAGCCTTCTATGTTTGTCTTCTCCACCCCAGAAGCTGGTGATAACTTAAGCCCCGGATCTTTACCCAATAATACTTTTACCCCATTTTCGGGTGAGGGGTTTCCCCAGCCATCGAGCAACTGTACTTTTATCTGATCTGGGATTCGAGTTCCACTAAGCACAGGTAGCGGCTGGGATGAGGAATATAAAATTAACTGGTTTTCCATGTTACATCTACAGCCATGTCATAGGCCTAGTTAATTTAATTAATTTATAATAACTGTAAAAGCACTATTACGTAGGGTTGGGTCCAGTGTGATGAATGGGACCAGTAATGCAGGGCAAAAAAGTCCCGCTTAGGCCCATTCCAGGGTGGGAACTATCTTTGAAGTTTACTAATAACCTTAAAAAAGTAAATAGATTTTTTACTGAAACAAAAAAACAAACAAAAATCTAACTTTTATTTGGTTACTACAAAAGGTGTAACGTTGTTTATTTGCCATAGTTGAATCATGTCTTATTTAGTAAAAGCATATACACCAATATAGAACAATAAAAAGTGCATGATTCAAACTGTAATGGCTGACACAGCTCGAACACCACACCTCACTTAGACACTCAATGTGAAACCAACTTATTCCAGCTGTGGTGAAGGGGTTTGTTAACTAAGGTTGCAACTAGATGCAACACACAGCAATATATCGATAATTAATCATAATAGAGAAATAACAAATCATAAAAAAGGATCTAGGCAACGGTAATTTTGATATTTTATCCTAATCACTGTTTTCTCTAAACTGTTTCTCTTAATTTTATCCTAATTTGATATATTTTCCTAATTACAAACATGTCTTACTTCGTCACCCCAGGCAGTGACTTGAAGGGTTACCGGTGTTCCAGCCACCAACTGCAGTACGGCAAATTCCTTAATGTCGTTTGAATATGACACGACTAGTTCCTTACTACCGAGTGGACCTTGGTTGAACTGTATGTTGCTGATGACAATGAGGTTTTCCTGGGGGTTGAGTATTGCATGATTTGTAGAAATACGAAGTATGGTGTTCACATAGAGTATATAAGGAAATAAAAAGTATGGCATTATGTGCAGTGGTTTAGGTTATATAAAAATTTAACCAAAGTAAGTTTCAAACCACACGAGTTTCAACCCACACGAGTTTCAACCCACACAAGTTTCAACCCGCATGAGTTTCAACCCACACGAGTTTTAACCCACATAATTTTCAACCCACACAACTTTTAACCCACATAAGTTTCAACCCTCACAAGTTTTAACCCACATAATTTTCAACCCACACAAGTTTTAACCCACATAAGTTTCAACCCTCACAAGTTTCAACCCACATAAGTTTCAACCCTCACAAGTTTTAACCCACATAAGTTTCAACCCTCACAAGTTTTAACCCACATAATTTTCAACCCACACGAGTTTTAACCCACATAAGTTTCAACCCACACAAGTTTTAACCCACATAAGTTTCAACCCACACAAGTTTTAACCCACATAAGTTTCAACCCTCACAAGTTTTAACCCACATAATTTTCAACCCACACAAGTTTTAACCCACATAAGTTTTAACCCACATAAGTTTCAACCCACACAAGTTTTAACCCACATAAGTTTCAACCCACACAAGTTTCAACCCACACAAGTTTTAACCCACATAAGTTTCAACCCTCACCAGTTTTAACCCACATAAGTTTCAACCCACACGAGTTTTAACCCACATAAGTTTCAACCCACACAAGTTTTAAATCACACAAGATCAATAATTACGATCACAAGTATCAACCAACAAGAGTATCAACTGATATAGTTTTAATCAGAATGGGTTAAAAAGAGTATATTGGCCGCACAAGAAATATTCCCTGTTTAAATCTGAATTGCACGTTAATTTTCTTTCCTTTAAATGTGCAGTTTCCGCTTCCCTACTATACAGCAAACAATTGTCCAACTAACCTCTATCGATTTGGAGAGCAAGGATTCATCCAACCCATCAGCCGACACACCCACAAACTCAAGTTGATTGGGTCGGACAGTTAGCTGGTTTCCGAATGAATCCAACAAAGCTACGGAGATGGGTGTGCGCCGTATCAGGCCAATCCTGGTTTCTCTTTCCCCGTGGATGGTGACCTTGATGCCTGCTGGTTCACCAGCAAGTGGTTTGAATGGATATTTTAATAATATTTCATTTATACTGGTTTGACACATCTTTTAGGTCCACATTTCCGGTCCTGATGTATTAATGTGCACCCGCGCCTCCTAATGTAATACTTTGTATTCAGAGTACATACACCAAATTGACCACTTTCTACAATATCTGATGCTGGTGTAGTATAAAGTATTGAATGTACATGGGGACAAGAAGCTTTTTTGTGTTATGTTGTACACTTGTGCAGATAAATAGCTTTTTCGCTTGTCACAAGAATAACTGGTCCATTAGGCCCTAATTAAACTTAAAAATGCTGTTGAAATTGTATTCCTTGGTATTTTTGAAATCAAAATAAAATATTGAAGTCAGTTACTTGATTTTAAATGAGAAGTCAACAGTTTTTTCCCCGGCGAACGCAACTTGGCAGAACCTGCTCTCCGATACATTGGTTGGAATTATAATGTCAGGGAGGCAGCTATTCTTTAAGTGTTCCACAGGCACTGATCCTGTCCAATTTACCTGATGAAGGAGATGTGTTTATGTAGATTTTAATTGAAAAAGTAAGCTTTATGTTAATGTGATTGTGATACACATTTACTAAATGATGTGTTTCAAAATTATATTTGATTTACTTTAAAAACACTAAGCATTATTCACTTTAATTTCTATTCTTATTATCATAGTTTTAGGTTTGTGAATTGAAAAATGCAGCAGTATCACAATCAGATTAGCTTGCCCATCAGCGGGTTTCCAGAACTACTGTAACGTTTACATGATTGAGATGTTGGTAATGTTTACAACAACTTATTAAGTCATAGGATTTAGAAAATTCCCGCTAACTACTTTGTCAAAGAACACAACCAACTAACGAGCAGGTGATTTCCATTCAACAACCTTTCAGCTGATGGCCGGTTTGCTTAGTCTCCTTCTGACTAAGCAAACAGTCCATACAATAGACCATAAGACAACATGTTCACATTAACACCAACCACTTCATTACCATTTACAACAGGCGAGTTGCAAACAACAGTCGATTTGTAGCAGAATAATTATTTTAACACACTTTTAAGCAAACAAACAAATTTTTTAAATGCTTTAAAAGTAAATACCCAAACTTTTGAACCTAACGGACAAATTATTTTTGAACATGTAAAAGCAAACAACCGAATTTTTGTTATATTTATTTTTCCCAAAACCATTAGAGGCAAATACCCGGATTTTTGAAGCCAGCTTGTCATCAACCTCCACCACCCGTTTCACTTCATCGAGGAGTTGGAAGGAAAGTCCTTCCAGCGTCTCCCCTGCCTCCCAGTAAATATCTTGCCCTGTCGGACACAGGAGTATAAAGGAACATCTATATTTTCAGGTATCCCTATTACCCTATCTTTAATTTTGTTGCACCAGCCTGTATTTAAAGACTATTCCTGAATGTCAGGACTTGTAGAATTTGCACTGTATAAAAGATAATTAAGGTGTAACACAAATTCAAGTTTTTTGGATATAAACAACTGCAATAAAATAAAAAGAACAGGATTATTACGGTCATTGATTATTGATTGAACCAAGATACACAACAGCTTGATATATGATGAAAATAGCATACATCATCAACAGTGATGGGTTGATTTTTTACCCACATATATGATTGAAGCTACAATTTAAACATGTTTGTAAACCATGCTATTTCCAGTATACATGGAAGCTGTAGTGTCTCTTATTTAAATGTTGATTCTTCCCGTGCCTAGTGTTTAATAGGATAGGATATTTATGTTTATCCAGATTTGAAAGAAAGCAAAGGGGTACAATAATCATGATAATCGATAAAAACAAGTATCAGGGTTGGTTAGTTTTCAATCTGTACCTCGTTTTAACTTGACAGGATCATCCGCATCAGATAGCGAAGGGTTTCGGTAGAATACATTGATGGAACAGATTTTTGTGGAGGGTTTCACTAAGAACCTGCACTCGAGTGGCAAGATCTGACAATGAATGGTGGGTGTTATTTTTATGACAGCAGCTTAGCATGTGCACCGCTGGTTACTGCTGATGCCGATGTATTAGAAATACCATTATTAAAATTAGATTATATGATAGAATTAATCTGAAAAAAAAACAAACAAAAAAAACAATTGTATATTCTGAAATTTCACGATATTAAACTCGTTCGACAAAAAAAATGTTGTAAGAAAATAGCGCATGCTCTATTCCTGAAAAACATGTTTCTGTCGTACGACAGAAAACGTGTCTTTTGCGTCAAAATCGGACTGGTGTGAATCGGCGGATAAGAGACAATGCGTTCTATTTGAAAAACGTTGGTCCGACATGACAAAAACGTTTTTGTCGTTTTGGTGTGAACCCAGCCTAAGTATCAGCACAAGTGGAATTTTTTATAATAATTATTTTAAAAAACAAAATTAAGCCTTGGGGGATATTATAGGGCAGGAATCAACAAATCTTTGCTGTTAATTCATTTGTCTATGAAAACATTGACAAAACAAAACAGGATCCAAAAAACTTTGCTGTAAAAACCATTCATCTATGAAAACATTGACAAAAACAAAAGAACAAGTAAAGTTGAACAGAACTTACCTCCTTAGATCCCTGAACATCAATTTTCGCCCGAATGAACTGCTCCTTTTTGTACTTTTTCAATTTTATTTTTCCTGCAAGCACACCGCTGCCACCTTGTGAGCAATTACATGTCCACGTGGGAAGGCCAGGACTGCCGGAAAACTAGAATTATAAATACTTTGGTTGAAATTGCATAAGAACACATGATGAACTGTAAAAAAGACGACTTCACGGTTAATATGGCGCTTTTTTATTTAACATTACTGGATTTTTATCAAAGAACTTGCAATTTGATTTTACAATACCAAGGATTATTACCAGGGCTATAATCTTTAGTTAACAGTCAATTTCAAACACTGGTAATCTTTATTTATATTTGAACAGCTTTGATATAAAAATTTATTCTTTATTTTGAAATGGCTTTTCTAGATTTGTCCGACCGATTAGTTTGGTCCAAACTGGTTGCCATTTATTTGGTTGCGTTGTTTGGCAAGGCAGATAATGATATTGCCCAAACCAAGTGGATTAATGGGTTCTATCAAATTAATGGAATGTCTTAATTATACACATTAAACTGGAACAGCTTCGCTAACCCGACGGTGGGCGCGAGGTAATCTGATGATTGACCGTGTGTTAACCCCCTTGGTTTTTCCATTCTCTGGGAAAAACATAAATATTTTATCCTATCCTAGATAATAGATAAAGTAAATAAGAACAATGTGCTACCATGTAGTTAGTGACTGGTTGGTTTTGATTCACACTGTGTCTACTAAATCCATGATTGTGTGTTGGCACTATCGGCAAGGTACTTAGCCCTGACTCAGGCAATATAAACAAGTCATTCAAGTAACAGTGAAACAATTGGGAAAACGCTAAGTTAACTGTGTGCATGTGCTATTCAGACACAAGAAACTGTTGTTTTTCCACCCAGACAAAAATAAGTTTTTAATCCCATCCACAAAAAAGGATGAAGCCAACATTTTTAAACTGGGTGAACATTGCACAAAATTCATTTCTTAATTTGAATTATATTGCACATTTGTCCCAAATGTGACTAGAATTCCCCCAGTTCTATTTATGAACCACGATACCTTTAAAATCACAAGTAAACAAGTCACCTTGCACTGCACAATCAAGCGTGATCTCAAAGTAGGGTTGCCTGCTACATCTACAACGCCAACATGAAGCGATATTTCAGAGGAATTTTCAAATGACAACGATTTTAGTTGTTCGGTATCATCTATAATGTACTTTGTTTTAGAAATAAATAAATCGGCATTACGTTATATACCATACATCAATCTAAACTGCATGAACATGGATGAAACCAACCTTTTTGAATATTAATCGAGTTATATCCGTCGTTGAAAGTGCTCAACACCAAGGAATGAGGGTCGCCGGGTAACAAGCGGATTTTTAGAGTCTGTGACCCCATCGCCAAGCATGGGACGCTGACCGTCATCTGGAAATTCTAAAAAAATAAATGTTTGGTTATGACAGTAGAAGCATTTCACACCGAAGCATTACCAGCATTACACACTGAAGCATTGTACTGGCATTACACACCGAAGCATTACCGGCATTACACACCGAAGCATTACCGGCATTACACACCGAAGCATTACCGGCATTACACACTGAAGCATTACCGGCATTACACACTGAAGCATTACCGGCATTACACACTGAAGCATTACCGGCACTACACACTGAAGCATTACCGGCATTACACACCGAAGCATTACCGGCATTACACACTGAAGCATTACCGGCACTACACACTGAAGCATTACCGGCATTACACACCGAAGCATTACCGGCATTACACACTGAAGCATTACCGGCACTACACACTGAAGCATTACCGGCATTACACACCGAAGCATTACCGGCATTACACATCGAAGCATTACCGGCATTACACACCGAAGCATTACCGGCATTACACACTGAAGCATTACCGGCATTACACACCGAAGCATTACCGGCATTACACACCGAAGCATTACCGGCATTGCACACTGAAGCATTACCGGCATTACACACCGAAGCATTACCGGCATTACACACTGAAGCATTACCGGCATTACCAAAGCTTAAACCAAAGCTTAGTTTAAACTCCCACAATTTATATTAACTCATTCATATGCAGCACACAAATCAAAACATTTGCAATAACTACATTTAAAACTAAGTTTTTTTTGGAAATCAGTTACCTTGCCTTGCTGCGACATCACATTTCCCGTGGCCACTACATCTTTTATTATAAGGGAATTCCCCTTAACCTCCGTTCCACTGAATGACAGCACCAAGCCGCTGTGAATAGGTGGTGAATTAGATATTCACTGGAAAATTACCAATACAGTCCCAACATGGTTGCTTAAGCAATTGTGGCAGGTCATGGTATTACTATAATTTAGAATGGCTAATTAAAGTTTACTAGATTTCATCAGTGCAAACATTCATCAGTGCCTTGCATCATATTGGAGAAACATCCATTCAGTAGCTCTTACACACTTGGACTTTTAGTGGCCATGAAGGACAGTAAATCCACCATCCCGAAATTAAAACAGTCATTTGACTTGAATACTACTGTGTCACACATGTACAAAATGCTTCATTTCCACAATACAAGTTGCACAGTCCAACTTACTCTGATTCGAGGAGTGGTTGGGCGTCAAGGGTAGCTTTGGTTGAGTGACCGAACTCATTCTTGCATATCAAGCGGAATGTTGAATGGACAACCAACTCTCAAAGGGGATTCCAATATCCCGACCATAAACCTGGTCATATTATAGCATGGAAATTACAGGCGTTTTGTAACCTCATTAATACTTAGATTCAAACTTTAATTTTTCCAAGGGTGTAAAGGTTTATGTACCAATATGTTAAGCTAATCTTGATTTATTTTCATTTAATTCTGGAAGAAAAGTTGGGTTGAAAGTGCAAAGGATATTTTAATTCTTTCCAACTGGCCCACAGCACTTTGTAAACTTTATTGTTTAACATCAGTATTAATGGAATCTTATGTTTGGTATTTCGTAATATGGCTAGCCAAACACATTTTGAGTAGGGCTGCGAATTAACGGTTAATTTAAAAAACGGTTAACTGATGTAAAAAATAATCGGTTAACCGTTAACCGATTTTCTGTAAACTACCATCAAATCGGCACCGTTTTTGGCAAAAAAAGTTCAGGCAGCCGTAAAGGGCAGCAAAGAAATAACGCGCGTGATTCTCGGCATTATCGGGTCTTATTTATGTGTTACTTTATAGTTTTTAAACTTCACCTTAAGACACATAGCATAACTCTAATTGTAATGCGTAATATTGAGTTAAAAATCAAACAATCAGCGTCTGAATAGTTGCTTATATTACGTTGACAATCAAATAATCGACGTGTGAATGGTTGCGTATATTACGTTAACAATCAAACAATCGACGTGTGAATGGTTGCTTACATTACGTAATAATGAAACAATCAACGTGTGAATGGAGTTATGTATATTTGAAGATTATTAAAACGCAAGTACGCCCAATTAAATGTGGGCGGTAAAGTAACGTTAAAAAACGGTTAAACGGTTAAAATTTGACGTGCCGGTTAACCATAAAAACGGTTAACCGTGGTTAACCGTTAATTTTTCGCAGCCCTAATTTTGAGTCCAACTTTTTTTGCTATAATCAACTACCAGTATTTTTAAACCATATAATACAGCAAAATGCAGGGGTGTAAAGAAATTGATTGTACTGGTCACATAAACTTGAAAGTTGCACAACAGTATACTATGCAGGACTTCCAAGTTTAAATGTATAAATTGTGTCACTAACTATT
Organism: Ciona savignyi; assembly: GCA_000149265.1. Taxonomy (NCBI): domain Eukaryota; kingdom Metazoa; phylum Chordata; class Ascidiacea; order Phlebobranchia; family Cionidae; genus Ciona; species Ciona savignyi. The sequence continues at coordinate 710 of AACT01065731.1, read as the reverse complement.
CACAACTGGAATAGTGGACAGCTGTACCCCAAATTCTTTTTTACAATGAAGACTGCCCTACACAAGTAATCGTGTTATGCTAATAACCAATTGCTGTTTAATCGTCGAAAATATGTTTTTTTATAAAGTTATTGGAGTCTGGGCCCTGGGGTGTACCTGTGCACTATTTCAGGTGTGCATAGTCAGTGGCTCATTTTGTTCATTGAAATTTGAAATCCTGTTAATGTGACCAGTAAAATTGACCACTTTTTTCACCAGCACCCTAAAAAACTCAGAATCCTCCATTGTAAACTGTTGTGTATAGCCTTACTGAGATAAAAATCAGGGGTGACAAAGTTCTAATGCAAAGATTTTTTATAAAAGGTTAACAAAGATTAGAACAGGTTATGTTCCCACTGTTCAGCCCTGCGTATGTGTTTAAATTGGTTGAAATATTTCATTCAACACCTACTTGTGTGCGGGTGATTCCTGGATTCGGAAGTCAATGACCCGGGATGGCAAATTTCTTCCATCCCCATATTTATACATGCCACTCTCGTTCAATGCAACTTGTACTATGATCCTGTACTGGCCAACCGCTTTTAAATTCTCTGAGATGAGTGTTTTACATTGAAAAAAAAATAAAAACAATTTCATAAAGTAGACCAGACAAACACACTGAGTGTTTGTTTGTCACCATCCCCACTAAGTAAAACCTTATTGCGGCTAAA
>AACT01065691.1:0-11379 GCA_000149265.1 Ciona savignyi | reverse complement strand
GGCATAAATTATATATAAATATATTTTCTGGCTAAATAATTTTTAGAATTTCACATTTAGTCCTTTACCCATGTTTTCTCTTATAATTTTCTTTAGAAATGAATGCACTTTTTGACTTACTTTTTGTACTTACATTTATGTAAGCTTGTGTTAAATAGCCTGTTTTTATGAAGTCAAATTCTTATCTTGTTTTACTTTATAGAACGCAGGACATTCCAAAAATTCTGAAAATGGCTAATAGTAGCAATGATGTTATGTGGAGCATTCGTAATGGAGATTTAGACATGCTGAAAGACATCGGCGGGAAAGCTGATTTTGACGCTAACATGACCACCAGTCAATCAACATTACTTGTGTCAGCATCTGATTATGGGCATGTTGAGATTATTGAGTTTCTAATCAACAAAGGCGCAGATGTAAACAAAGCGGCGGCAAATGGTATCACTCCACTTTTAGCTGCAATATGGGAAGAGCACAGTGATGCCGTGAAGGTTCTTCTGAAACATGGAGCAAACAAGAACTTAAAAAGCCCAAATGGCAATTCCTACCAAAATGAGGCACCGAATGATGAAATTAAACAGCTCCTAAAATAATATGCGATAGCACAACTATGTAATTTACTATAATTCAATGCCAAAAATGTTAAATCATAACAATATCTTTTGATTGGATCTTGTATGATTGCAACAAAAGATGTTGTTTGTACCATTATACTCAGTAGAAATGAAATGTACAATTGCTGTTAATTAAATGGTAATCATATATCGATAAATACTGTATTTTCAATAACCAAGATTTTTCCAGTAATCCAATTGTGATACATATTTGTGTAATTGTTCTTATAAATATTTATTTCATCTCTACATTCTAAATAAACTAAAGTTTCAATTATTTCTATGTTATAAATTATTTCAATTTTTTCAGTTCCAAATTGAACAGCTTAATTTTTTACATGAATTCCCATTATGTAATTCTGCCCAGAAATGTAAACTGCTTTTTATTTTAAAGCTACATAGCGTAATAACACTTGGCCTTGCCTTATCCTGTATTTGTGAAGTGCACTAATGTAATTTTGCAGATATTATTTTGAAATGTATTTCAGATCATAGAGTAATAGTTTGAGTAGGGTGCAGTGATTTGTTGTAATGAAGGCAAAGTGACGTGGCTTAAACAGCATGTTTGAAGGTAAGTGTGTGAATTGTGAATGTTCCTAACAGATTACTTAATCAGGGATCTTAAAAGAATAGCTGTTAAACCTCGTTAATAAATTTTGTGGTTGTTGCACTGAAGAGTAACTAATGACTAACTAACGCACTACACAGTATTATTTTATTTTCTAATGCACTGCTGTAGCTCTAGTCATCCCACATATTTGAAATTCATATTTTGAATGGTGGTATGCTAATTAAATGTTGATTACTGGTACTTCAACACAGGTGACCACGAACTAAATGACGCAATAGCTCACGCACTCAAGACACATCACCTTCCCGAACAAGGAAGTCATAACACAGAACTATCCAATAGAGAAATACGAGGTTGGTTATTATATATTATGAGCAGTATCATTGTTAAACTAAGACGGAAAGAGGAAAATAATTTTGAAAGACTGTAAGGTAATAGACTAGCCCAAGATCTATAACCTTGATTAAATAGAATTGCATTTGATTTTTCATTTTATCAACATCTGGCGGGATTGCTATGTTGCCCTGTACATTTACCAGTAACCCCGAAATTCCATCTAATCTTAAAAACTAAATATGGATAATGGGCATAATTTTTAACCAGCATTTAGGCATGTTAACTATTTGAGAAATGTTAGATTTGGGGATTGGGATGTGCACGAATCTAACATGTATGAAACATAAGGTTTATAAAATATACCAATTTTGAATAGCAGTTTATGCTTGTAGACGCTGTAAGAGTTGGGTGAAAACTTCATCATCAGGATAAATGAACCAGACATGCACAGATATGACAATAATATCTATATTTTACTAAACATGGATAACAAGATTGGTTTGGTAACTCAATGATCAATGTGTTTATGATTGCAGAAACAAGCCAAATACTTGGTGTATAAAATACCAATTGTAGTTAGGGACCCTGCTTGCATAAAAACATAGGATACAAAATGTGTTTTACATATAGTGATGGTTAAACATGTGATTAAAACTTTAACAATATTTTTTACAATCCAATAATTTTTCTTAATATTTTTAACATATTATTGTTCTGAACTCGTAGGTGCGTACATGGATATGGACCCTGCATTTCACGAACCAGACGGAAGAGTTCGATCAAATATCAGTCCCAACAAGTGGAAACATTCCGATTTACCCCCGTTTCCTATGTACCCCAACCGTGAAACTCGAGGCCCCCCCTTCGATCCACCGAGACATGGGTTGGATGTTCGGAGGGTCTGCCATGAGCCCCGCCGACCCTTAGAGCATGAATTGCCGTATTTTCACTCTCATCATAGACAAGTGGAGGCATACCCCCCAAACGAACCCTTTTACCAACCACCCACTCCACCTCTGGCGCGTTCTCCACCCCCGGATTTCCGCGAGCGTCCCAGGTACCCCGACTCTATCATGCAACATTTTGAGAAGTTACCCGCACATGATCTGCGACACCAGGCTGGATACCGGAACTACAACAGACCAAGCAGTAGTCACCATTATACAAACTACCGAGCAACCTCCCCTGTACGAGCGATGCCAAGACGACGCTCCCCATATGACAATGAAAGGCGGGAAAGGTAATTAGTCATAGTGGCATGCACCATGGGGCACAAATTACAACTATATTAACTTGATGAAGAAGTAAAACCTGTCCAATGTTTTGTGATGTAAAATGACTTCTGGACCAATAAACTTTTATGAAGGGATGTCTTTAACTCTTTATCTAAATCAGTTTGATTTCTAGAATCAATATTTTCAAATAAAGAATTTTTATAGAAAACCGCTTTAAATTTCTAAAGAAAACTATAAAATTAAAAACCCGCTCTGAATATACTTAAAGCAAAAGGAAAAACATTTCTTTATGATTTAATTAACAAAAATAATATTTTTTTAAAGTTTGATGAAATAACTGCAATTTTTAATTAAAATCACCCTCAATGTTTAGTGAAAAAATATTATCATCTTTTTAAATTTGTAGAATAGAAAAATAAATTCTTATCAATCTCTATTTGTTCAATTTTGAATATTGATTCTGGAATGAACATCGCTACTGACATCGTGGCATGTATGTCTTCATATTCATGCATAGTTAACTCTTCCATCACTATGTCGACCAGCATACTTTCCAAGTGTTATGTGTAATTACATCCTACGTGGGTGTCTGAATGGAAGCTACACAAGTGACACTCTGTCCATATCGCTTAATGATTATTTCATGATTGCGTAGGAACAACCAGGTTAATCACTTATTGCATCGATGTACATCAAGTATGTTAAACCTAAAACTTATTTTTACTGTAAATAGGATATTATTTAGCTCCATTGATTTTGTATTAAAGTTATAACGGTATCTAATTATCACTACTGCTAGCAATGCTTGTTTTAAATGAATTAAAACCCTTCATAGATATATGTGTATAGTATTTGCATAGATATTATGTACTGCTGCTCACTGTACAAACGTTAACCATAGGAATGTCTTGAAATGAATCTGTCCCATTCAGTCCCAGTTTATGACCCATTTAATTCAGGGAAAGAGACTACGACCACAGCCGTCGAAGTAGAGGTCGTAAACGCAACACAAGATCACGGGTTTCAAATGACAATGACAACGATATTGAATATGAGTCTTTTGATAGATTGCTACAGAAATACAAAAGGTATTTCGGTTCTAATTTCTATTGAACTCTGCCAATAGCTCAAGCTATCTGTCTGTTGGCAGAAGATTTTTTGTATTATGAAAAAATGATTTTCACATGGTGTTACTTCAGTCTTACACCTCAAAAGATAAAATTTATGATATGCTATTGTTTACTAAACACTATACCGTAAATCTTCGAGTATAGTCCGCCTCTATGTATACTGTATAGTCCGCAGAGCAAGTATAGGAGTTTTTTTGGGGAAAAACCTAAACCTCATATATAGTACGCATCCCTAACTTGAGTTACAAAAGAAAGAGCAAAAGATTTTTTCAAACAAAAACATTTATTTAAAGATTTATTCAAATCCTACAAATTTAATGTCACTTTCAGCATTAAATATCTGGTCCATTTGTTCGTTCGTAAGTATGTCAGCATAAACAACTCGAACGGGAGAAAAAGGTAAAAGTAGAATTAATCGTATTATCGAGAACCTTCCAGAATTCAATCGTAAATGATGCAATACAATCGTAAATGATACAATATCGTTACACCATTCAATATGGCGATGTCCGCGATCGGATTTAGCGATTGGGTTGCCGCTTAAGAAAATATGTTTTTTTTAACCTCATGTATAGTACGCACTAGGGATTTTGACCTTAAAATTTCCGGAAAAAAATGCGGACTATACTCGAAGATTTACGGTATTTATTATTAAAATTCATTCGTAAAAAAAATTGTTGTCGGTACACTCTTGCATACTAAGTTGGTTGATGTACTATTTTTATTGAATATAACATACCCCAAAGAGCCTGAATATGTACAGCAGTATAGTACGGTACAATTAAGATTTTCACCGAATGATCAGTTTGAATTTTCTACCCCTGATAATCAAGTTATGTGATAGCAATACTTTATACTATAGGGGCTTGCTTGTCTTAATGTAAGGTAAAGCATAACATATTATTCTATTACAACCATACCATTACATTTATATATATATAATATACATCATCTTTTACTCCAGCATACAGAAAGATGTGCTTCCCAATCTATCAGAAATTGAAGTGAAAAGAGAAAAGCAAATTGCACATGCAATACACAATCGTATTGCTGTTATGCAACCAAATAATTCAAATGAAAGTTCCTCAAAATCCAGAGGTGATTATCCCATGTCCATTTTAAATTTAAACATGCTATATATGTAATGAACTCTAGTCATATCCAAGTCTTATTTAAAAGAAACTCCACTTAGGGTGGAAAATGACTTGACTTTAGATTTATGTCTTGGGGCTATTCGTGTCAATTTATTTAAAAAAGTTGTACAAGTATTCTAGATGTTCTCATATAATATTTGTTTTTGAGGTAGAATTTCTATTAACAGAAAATGCTTAAAATCTTGAATCTTTTTATTATTGTGTAAATATTTTTTTATAATAGTGATATTAATAGCTATCAGCCTATCAGCATTAATATACAGAATATTACTGTGCATAATGAAAAGTGCAGTAATTAACCTTATTTCCTGAGCACATGCCAAAATATTGTAAGGTTATCTGCTGAAACACACGTATTGCATATAAATTAAGTTTTTACATAAAAGTAGTAGGAGGAAAAAGGAGCCAATTTAGCCATTAAAATCAGGCTTGTAAAGACATCACCATTTTCGTTGAAGTTGATGCTAAAAAGCTTACTATATCCTTACTATCCATAAAACATGTTTATTTGTTTTCAGAGACTGAAAAAACCAGCAGTGAAGTTGAAACTGTTGAAATAGATGGCAAACGCATTCCCATATCTCTTATTCAAGATGCATTGCGCAATGTCTTCCAACAAGCTGCAATAACAGGCCTTGTAACCGCCGATCCAAACACCACGATTAAACAAGAGAAAATGGAACCCAACTCTCCACCCAGAATTAAAACAGAAGCAGTTGAAGAACTGTCCGAATCATTAACTAAAACGGAAACCACTGAGGGGGGTGAAAGTGTGAAAAGCGAAAACGATAAGCCTCAAAACGAAGAACTCGCTACAAAAAGTCTTCCGGACATAAATCCTGCAGACGAGGATCAGGTTACTTACGACACGCCGGTTTCTCAAGAACAAACTACGCCAAACGAAACAACATCTACAAAAGATATCGTCGAAGACCTCAATCCAAGCATACCGACACCTGAAATCGAAAAGGTAACATCTGCAACCTTTCTATTTTGTTACTGGTATTGGTACACAAAATACCAGTACCTATTTTGCTAAGTTTTGTTTTGGTCGTTTTAGTATATATCACAGTATAAAGTCTTAATTTGTTTTTTTTAAGTGGAATTATGAACTTTTTATGCAAAGTATAATCTATTATGATCATGTTAACATTATAGTTACAACCACCAGATCTGTATTTTGCTTGGTTATATACTAGGAAACTTTGCTAATGACAATAACAATAGCATTAATCGTAGCATTGACATGATGCATGCTCACCAACAGTGCAGGTTTTAAACCTGAAAATATTAAATTACATCAAGAAAGAAACTAAAAAGCTTTCGCTTTGCAGGTAATACCAAAAGAAGAGGCAGTCCAAGTACCAGGTGGTACTGAGCCATGTGTGGCAGAAGTTGACCACAAAGTAAACGATGATACTACAGAGACAGGAGAGAATATTAAACCAAAAGTACATTTTATATATTTACTGCCAACTTTTTAGTAACCATCTCACCTCACTTTCACCTAAAATGCCTTTTTTTGACCTTGACAGCCATGTGCAAATAATATTAAGGCGACTGTATTAACCCCTTTTCCTCATATATTCTGAGGTAAAATGAAAGAAAATCAAAATAATTTAATACTATTGTGGTTTTAGTAGGCAAACTTATTTTCAGAAAATATTTTAATCCATTATTTTTCTTCTATGGTAATTTTCATCTAGTTGTTTGTTTAAGATTGAGGAGAACAAAGTGGTAACAGAAGAACCTGTAACCACTGAGAAGGAACCAGGTGCCGAGTCGCAGGAAATTCAAGCGAATGAACCAATTGAGGAAGAAATTGGAGTGGAGGTCAGAAATTTTCATTTGTATTTATGATATGGGGTAATATTTATTTTAGCTTGTGATATTATTTTCTTGGGGAATATTTTATTTGAGTATAGCAGGTTTATTCGTGACATATATACTAAATTTTTGGCAGTTATTAGTGATTTGTATTATATTTATCACTAAACAATCTTTCAACTAAACTAGGCTTTTAACTTGTGAACTTCACTTTTGTATTTGAATAAAAAGTAATATAAAAACACACGACAACGAAATCTGACCACCAGTTACTTCCAAAATTCCAAAATATTACATGAGGCAGATATTGCACAACAATAAAATGGTGTGACAATAAACTTTCAATTTGTCACAATAAAACTATCAATTATAAACAACCAAGGTAGTGATTTTAATATAACAGGTATAATTGCATAATTGCATAATTGCATAGGTATAATTGCACTTCGAATTGAACATAGCCGCATAAAAAGTTTACTGTAATTGATAAATTGCTTTGGCTAAAGCCAATCTAATACTTGTTATCACTTTTAAAAATAAGCAAATGTGTAAAAAAACAAGTTGTAATTTAGAAAATAAGTTTCCTGGACTACAATAACTGACAAAGTTCTAAAGTACAAATTGGATTCAGACATGTTTTGCCAACTTATGGGAAATAATGGTGGGAGTAACTCTATATCACTTCCAGTTTCTTTATCAGGAAATTGCTTGTTATGGAATTAGACCGTTTGAATTTATAACATAACGATTGCAACTTTTTTATCAATTTTCACATCGGTAATTCAGGATATTTTGATGTCAGTTATTGTATATTGAGTACCGGTATTTATTTCAACTGTTTAGGTCAGGGATGTCCAACATTTCATGGTAGTGGGCCGCATTTTCACTTAAAATAATTTAATGGGTCGCAGACTTTATTAAATTTCAAGAAAAATTGGTACATAAAGAAACAACTAAAAACCATTAATTTATAATCCTGTATTCCTGTTGCTCCCATACTTATAGGCTATAAGTTATAGCCTACTATTACTGCATCTCTAAAAGCTGACAGATACATTTTAATTAGGCTAAGATTCAAAGTTCAAAATACACTTGGAGTAAAAATAGATTGCAGGCCGCACAAAAATCTCAGGTGGGCCGCAGTGCGGCCCGCGGGCCGCAGGTTGGACATCCCTGGTTTAGGTTCTCAGCACTTTCTATTATTTGATGCATATTTGCAAGATAAAGTTACTTCGATCCTTAACTGAAATAACATACGCAATATTTTTAAAGTATGCAAAACAATATTTACAATTTCATCTGGTTTTTAAAGTCTTTTAAGGATATTGTGAAAGTATTTTTCCACATCCATAAAGTGGTATCCATGTTTACTAGGAGAAGCTAAAACCATTATCCATTATTAGATTTTAAAACTCTTAAAAAATCACCAAAAATATACACAGTATATGTTCAAAAATAACAGTATATGTGTATATATTTATAAAAGTAACCTGAGTGAAACTTGATGTTCTGCTGGAATGAATCCTACGAGCCATATTAACATGTTTAAGAAAAAAGTTGCCCGAGTGAGTAAATGTTCACACAATTTAGTTTGTTCAATAATAGGAGGAAGGATTGGAAGATCATGGAGACAGTGATGAAGATGAAGAGCTTCTCAAACTCCGATACGCTGCTCTCACATCCGCTTTCCAGCGTCATGTTGATGACATCGTTGCTGATGTCACAGAGGTAGCTGATGATGTCACAGAGGTAGCTGATGATGTCACTACCGTTGAGTCAAAGACGACCGCTGTGAAAGAAAAAAAGAAAAAAGCAAAGCCGAAGGTTAAATTACACTTAATAAATTCTTTGTAAAATAAAATACTTAAAATTTAATTTTGTGAAATATAACTTGTCTTTTAAAATATAAAATTTTAAATAGTATTATAAATTTATTGTATATATATTTTTTTGGAGCAAATTTGCCCGAGTTCATTTTTCCATCGATGTATTTATACTTGGATTGATGCAGGTTAAGAAGTCTTCTAAGCAGCCTGCATCAAAATCTGCTTCTCAACGATTCACAAAATCCCATTCTCAAGAAAATGTCCTGAAACTTCAAGCCTCAAAAAGTGAAGTTAAATCTACGATTTCACATGAAAAATTTAGAGAAAAATCTCTAAGGTAACTTTTTCCACAGATACCAACCTGTACTAAGCATTACTTAGATCAATAGAATAGAGAATAATCAAATTGATTGTAACTTTACCATATTTTGTATACAGCCCCATAAAGGACATGAGTGATCCTAAGGTTCTCACTCTTGGGGCTGAATTGCAGAGAAGGAAAGCGAAGCAAGTGAAAAGTGGTCTTCGAAGTAAAAGGTGGGTGAACCTGAAGTGGGGTTCTCCTTAAAAATTTTGTCAATTTATGTAAAATAAAGGGTCCACAGCTTTAAGTTAACCTTATAGCCATGCTGTACAGTACTGGTAATTAAAGATGACGCCCTACATACGAACTTACCACATTTACCAACATATATATATTTAAGTGTACATTTTTTAAGGCTAACATTAATTTTCTACTTTTCAGCATTCATTATTTATTTTGCCATACACATTACACATGTACTCAAAATGTTCTCAATTTTTGGTTATCTACGTATCAACACAAGTATCCAATCTTGAGGCCAGAAATAGTGTACAGATATAATTTAGGATCATTTCATATTAAAATATTTAGGAGATCTTCATGTTTGTGCTTGTTTATTTAATTCTCTGTTGCCACAAAATCCATAAAAACGCCCGAAAACAATTTCCATGTTGCAGGACACTGGATGATAATAATAAAGGAGTTGAGCAGTTGATAATCGCTGACAAGAATCAGCGCGATTCGAAAACCACCAATATCCACGATGTGAGTTGAGATAAATAAACTGAAATATGTGTGTCTGAATGTTGAACAAGGGTTTATTGGCAAAAACTTTAAACACCATTATAGTTTAGTTTCATTTGCTATGTATGATTGTATACAGACTACTATAAATAAATGCACACAAATAAAGTTGAAATTACTCATGCACATTTTTTTAAATCATATCAGTTGATTTCCAACAGTATTATTATGCAAAAATTACACTGTAAACCATAGGTCTACATAGTATGATAACAACTGTGAGAATCCTAGGTCTTAAGCTACCATCGCCAATATGTGATATCAGAACTTACTTTATATTTTTGCACCCCAAGTAAAATAATTTATATAAACATTAAATTCTGTCTAATTCGAATACTTTAAATATATATATATATATATATATATGTAATATGTATAAATATATATATGTATATATAGGAGTCCCTACATGTTACACTATGCTTTGTTTACCCTTGTATTCACACAGACTGAGGACAACCTTGAAGTAGTGGAAATGGAAACGACTGAAATTGAAGATGTCGATATAATAGTTAATGACCAGGCAATCAGAACAGGTACTCATGATTGCACTATTACCACAATTTTTACTTTATCACCTAATTAATACACTAAACCACTTCCTAATTATGAAACGATATATTGGTGATGTACCGATAAGTTATAGTAATTCGCCATATTTGTAAAAGGTTTAATACTGAAACCCAAAACTAACCCTGATCTTCATTTGTCTCCTGGTGTAATCGATGACCACCATGTCAGGTTTGTTCAGCAGATTAACTCAATGGGTCTTTAAAAGAATAATTTGAAGAAGTATTGTTTGATAGATAGCCCTTACAACCTGGCTATTGTGCATTTAAAAAGTTACAGCAGTTTTTTATGTAAACTAATGAACTAAATAGCAAAAAGCTTAAGATATGTGTAAAAAATGGGAAGTTCAAAAATACTGATGTAAATGAACAAAAGTAAAATCCTGTCATGCCAGCAAGATTTTCTGCATCAATATCCGAAGAAGTAGATTGTGCTGTGTGAGACATATTTGCTCATCGTACAAACTTGGGGTACATTGTTGTGTCATATTATTTATTAGGTTTTAGTCAGACTAAGTTAAACTGCCGTCATGCAAAGGATACTTTTGCCAACTGTTATTTTTCACACAATTTGTTTTAATCCTTTTTAAAAGTGTAAAACTGTTTTTTCTGTAGAAAATCCCCCCCAAGAAGAAATCCCTGAGATATGTCCCCCTGGAACAGAGAACGAACTTGACTGCACCCCCACGCAGGAAAAAATTTGGGATTTACTGGAAGAAAATGTCAAAAAACCATCCCCCAAGAAACCCAACACGGTAAAATCAGAGTCAGCGACTTCTGAGATATCTGGAAAGGAACCCAATTCTCACAAGAAGATAAAAACAAACACGACTGCTGTAGCGGAAAGTATTGAGGAGTTCAGTCACGCTTTTGATTCTCCACTAGCGTCTGACGATTTAAACAACGACCTGATCAGCCAGTATGCTCCGGTGGAAATGATGTCACGAAACGAAAGTCCTGCCATCGTGGAAGAAGATGGTGGAAATCAATTGGACATGAAAGTGAAAAA
>AACT01065498.1:0-10708 GCA_000149265.1 Ciona savignyi | reverse complement strand
AACCGGTAGTTAAAGTGTGATTGACTTCTCCAAATCTGCATGAAGACTGACACGAAGGTTCTAATGGCGAAAGTAATGCTTAAATAATGTAGAATAAAGAAGCGTATAGAGGTCAGATCTAACACTTAAAGGTCATAATCCTGTAAATGTCTTGGTCGAAAAATTGTCCGTCCAAATCGAGTTGTCCGTGGTTCATCTGCTGGCGCAATAGTTCTGTCTAAGTCAGATTCGTGGGAATCAGCATGATCAGATATATCAGTATATATATCGAACTCGGGATTAATAATTTCGCTCTGACTTATCTCAACCTCTAAAGAAGGTGAAATGAGATTACTATCAGTAGACTCCGAGACAGGAATGAGAACATTCGCCGCTTTTAGTCGATCTACTGTCACAGTATTAGGTATCCCATTATAGTCTAGAGTGAAGAATTTAGCATCCCTTTTTAAAACTTTAAACGGCCCATCATATGGTCGTTGCAGTGGTCTTCTAACCGCGTCATGTCTGACATATACATGGCTGCAAGACTGAAGTTTGTCGTCTAAATACACAGCTCGATGTCCTGGTATACTGGGTGGTATGGCTTTAAGATTCCTCATGAAAGTCTTAAAACGGCTCACATATTCGTGGGAGTCCAAATCATTCCCCAAGATTATCCGTGTCAACGAATTCACCCGGTAACCGTAGACTAGTTCCATAAACAAGTTCTGCTGATGAATATCCGATGTCTTCTTTGATAGAGTTTCTGATTCCTAAAAGAACCAAACCAAGATTAGCATACCAATCTTGAGGACTCTCCTGGGCTTTAAGAGAAGTCTTTAGCTGCCGATGTAATCGTTCAACTTGGCCGTTCGCGCAAGGTCTGTACGCACACGTGTGTTGAAGCTTAGCCCCTAAAAATTCTGCCAGTTTGTGAAACAAATTGGATGTAAAATTCTTTCCCCTGTCTGTTGTTATAATGCCAGGCGTGCCAAAACGGCTTACCCAGTGTAGCAAAAATGCATTACTGATGGTCTCAGCCTTGATGTCGGTCAGGCAGATTACTTCTGGCCATCTAGTAAAACGATCCACACAAGTGAGTAAATAAGTATAACCGCTAGACGGTGGTAAAGGTCCAACGATATCTAAATGCACATGATAGAATCTTGCAACCGGCAATTTAAATCTGGCCAAAGGTGCTTGATTGTGTCGAATGATCTTTGATCTTTGGCAGGCTTCACAGAGTCGACACCAGTTCCGTATATCAGTGTTCATGCTTGTCCACACAAAACGTTCACGAATGAGTTTCGTAGTACTCCTAATTCCCGGATGTGACAAAGAATGAATCTTCTGAAATACCTTTTTCTGAAGAGAAACAGGAACAATGGGTCTTGGTTTACCTGTAGAAATATCGCACAATAGCGAGACATCATATCCATCCAATCTTCGGTTCGCCAACTTCAAAGAACTCTTTTTCGATTGCTTTAAAGTTTCTATGGAAGCATCATTCTTCTGAGCTGCTGCCATCTCACGATAATTGAATAAATCCTTAGCTTGAAAAATGCTGTTCACTTCAATCCCGGATAATGCATCAGCAACGATATTTCGAGTGCCAGGGAGATATTGAATGTCCGACGTATACTCAGAAACATAAGCCAAATCTCTGGCTTTGCGCCCTGTAGCATTTTCACGTGGAGTGTGAAACGCACTAAGAAGTGGCTTGTGGTCAGTCATAATAGAAAATTCCCGTCCTTCGAGGAAATATCTAAAGTGTTTAACTGCAAGATAAGCTGCAAGCAATTCTCTATCAAACGCCGAATATTTTACCTGGCGTACGTCAAAAGCTTTAGAAAAGAAGGCTAGTGGTTGCCACGCATCGTCGATTCTTTGCTGTAGAACACCTCCAGCTGCGATCATTGAAGCATCCACCACGAGCGCTGTTTGCGCATTTGGTGCAGGAAATGTTAACATAGCCGCTCTGGCAAGTTTAATCTTCATCCTGTTAAACGCTTCATCTTGATCTTTGTCCCAAGGAATAGCGAATTTTCCATTTTTCTTAGGTGTGAGAAGCTGGTTCAATGGTTTAGCTACCTCAGCACAATTAGGAATAAAACGGAAGTAGAAATTTACCATACCCAGGAAACGTCGTAGCTGTTTCATAGTGCTGGGTTGAGGAAAGTCTTTAATAACTTGAATCTTTTCTTCCAGAGGTTCTATTCCGTCCGTCGTAAGCCGGTGTCCTAAAAAATTCATGGTCGTCACACCATTTTCACATTTTGCAGGGTTCACCACAACTCCATTGTCTCTCAAGCGCTGAAAGAATATCCTGAGATGCTCTTTGTGTTCCTGTTCGCTTGAACTTGCTATAAGAACGTCGTCTAGATAGCAGTAACAAAAATCCAACCCTCTGAGAATGTCGTCCATGAATCTCTGGAACGAATTCGCCGCACAACGCAAACCGAAAGGCATCTTGAGAAATTCAAAAGCACCAAAAGGCGTCGAAATTGCGGTCTTGTGTATATCCTCAGGGTCAACAGGAATATCGTAGTACGCTTTCATTAAATCGATTTTTGAAAATATCTGCACATGCAGGGAATTCACAAAGTCGTGAATGTGAGGGATTGGATACCTGTCCGGGACGGTTATGGCGTTCAATCGTCGATAGTCTCCACATAACCTCCAAGTGTGATCCTTTTTGGGAACCATTAATAAAGGTGATGCCCAGTTGCTATCGGATCTTCTCACAATTCCCAACTCAAGCATGTGCATGAATTCATCCTTCGCAATCTTGCTCATTTCCGGAGATAAACGTCGAGGTCTACAGAAAACTGGGTTTCCTTTTGTTATGATCTTATGAGTTACCTTGTGTTTTACCTCGGGAATTTTCTGTTTAGGTTTCATGACGTCCGAAAATTCTTGCAATATCGCTTCATAACCATTTCCAGCAATTGGTGAAACGAAATTAGCCGAAATTGGCGTATTTATGCCGGAATTTTCGCCTTTTATCAATTTATTGGTGCGAGCATTAGAAACTATTCTTGCCTTTAAATCTACAGTCAAATTAAAATGCTCAAGAAAGTCGGCACCCAATATAGGCAATTCCACCTCGGCAATAGTAAATATCCAGGGATATTTTTCGTCATGGCCAAAGTCCAGTTTAACAAATCGCTCACCGTATGTTGCTAGGGCTGATCCATTTGAAGCAATTAAATCTCGTCCGATATTTCGTCTTGTCCGGTCGTCTCTTATAGGTGGTATGAGACTCAAAGAGGCTCCCGTATCAATAAGATACTTAGTCGTAGTATTCAAATTCGTTATAAACAGTAAAGATGGCGATTTAGAAGTGCTACACAAGACGCTATACGCCATATCCAACGTCTTGCCTGGGAGTTTTTTTGATCTTTTTGAGGGTCCTTCTTGGAATCTATAACTTTAAGTTTTCTCCTTTTTGGTCTTCTCCAATAACCTCGTCCGCGATTGCTCCATTGCCCCGGTGGGTGTTCTTCGTCTCGGTCGTCATCTATGTAGACGGTATTGTCCTGACATCCGCTGTTCTTGGAGGCTGAATTTGACGGTCTGTTCACTACCTTATTGTTAAGTACTCTAAGGTTTTTAACAACTGCTAAGTTAATTGAATGCAAATCGTTTAATGTAGGATTTGCTACCCCGGAAGAAGAAAATGCCGCAGAATGTCGACTGTCGTCAGATATATAGCTATCTGCTCGGTTCTGGACATCGCACCTAGCGAATCCGACGTAAATGCTTTGAGCGTGCTACGTACGTTTAATGGCATACGTTCTAGAAACAGTTGACGCAACCATATTGTCGTATTTTCATCCGGGAAAGGACCTGTCAGTTTTAACATATCTTTTAGCATCTCCGATGGTTTTTGATCACCCAGCGGACCGAAGTTCATCAGTGCTATGATTTTATCAGTCTTAGAAACAGAATAGTTACTGATAAGCGCTTCTTTGAGGGACGTGTAAGGCAACATTCTATCTCGTTTAGCTAACAAGTGTTCAACGTGTCGGAGATGTCGGGGCCTAAGTGATTCTTTAACGAATTCAAACTTATCATCTTCCGAAACCACATCAAAGCGTCGAAAAATACTTTCCGCAGAATCAAACCATGACTCGGGCATACTTTCGGTGAATTCAGGTAAGTTTACAGACGATTTCTTTAAATAGTCCGTTAGATTATTTAAAACGTCGCTCAATAAAGGACCAGAACGAATGATGTTGTTGTTGGGAATCAATCGTACGATTAAATGGAGTTTTTTGATAATAGGTTGGTTGTTTGACATTAGGCGTCGGCGATGATAACGAAATGTTGTCCCCCACCAGACTAACGTCTTGTAGGTTATAATCTTCCGACCAATGATAATCATCGTCATAACCCGCATCATAACCAAGATTATTATTTTCGGGGACAGGCAGATTTCGCTCCTTTTTAACAGACCTACCGCTAAATCCAAAGAATTTTCTCATTTTAACGGACTCCGTGGGTTTTAAAAAGTTAAAGAAAAATAATTAAATCGTACCAAATCTATATAAACAGATTAATTATAGCAAAACCAAATAATAAATATAGAACTTAATTGAATTGTCCGGTGAGTTGATCTCGTTCCCGTCGTAGTAGATTTGGTCGTCCTCTGTAGAATCCTTAGAAGTATCCGTTGATCTCGCGTATATAATCCGTTGTTTGAACTTGACACCTCCACGAACAATAGAACGGAAATGTCCAACGCTTGTTCTTGATGGCGAATGCGACGTTTACAGTGGATGCAGAAATGTACCTCGAAACTTTAAGGAGCAAAGCAATGTAGTTGAAATTCTTCTTTTTCCGGCTTTCCAATCACCAATGCCACCTCAAAATTTGCTCAGAAACAGGGTCACCAAATATGTAGACCCCAAGATATTCGCTACGCGCTATCTCGTTTCTCAACGCCTCAGTAGCTTTTATAACATCAATTGTATTAAGCAATTGAGGCGATTAACTTGGTACCCATTGCGAGTTAAATCGTTAGATGTTTAAACGACATAGATTCCAGATAAACTCTCAGTATAGACACATACAAGATCTTTCCTAATGCGTCCAGCCTTCTCTTTTTCTAAATTTGCGCCTAATTTATGTCAAGTTCAGACCTTGCTGGGACATCTATGTTCAATTATTGCGCAATTAACCAATCGCTTTCTATTAAATAAAGGTGAAACTTATAGCAATTTATGTTGTTTTGAAAATAAATCAAGAAAGGAATACTTTAAAAATCAGAAAGAAATACTTTCGAAAACTAGATCTTGTATTGCGCCGCAAACATAGGATAGGATTTTCATGTTTAACCCCGTGAATGAGAAAACCAGGGGGCAATCGTCAGATCAAAACACTATAGAGCAGATCACCTCGCGCCCACCGTCGGGTTGCCGAAGCTATTGCAATGTGTTGTGTATGATTAAGATGTTCTTGTAATTTGGTAGAACCCATCATTTCACTGGGTTTAGACAATGTCACCCTTTGGCTAAAAGGCGACGCACTAAGACTAATCTGTCGGACAATACAACTAGTATTAAAGCATGCCACACCCTTCGGAAAGTTTAAAGTTTATTTTGTTTTGGTACCAAGTCAGTATTGATGTACACAAGGCAAAACTATGGTGTATATACCGTTCATAGAAAGTAGATTATGCACAAACTGTTTCTTGGATTCGTCTAACAAAGTTTCCGGGAAGATTACATTAACAATAATAACACTAAGTTTGACGTGGCCTCATCAAGCGTTTCAATATACGTTTAGATAAACTCTTGGGTTGTATTATATTAGCCGTGTTTCAGACGCCTTTTGTTATTAAAAAAATCGATTTTGTTTCAAACTTACGTATTCTTATTACAATGATTTAAATAATAAGCGAACCCGAAGTTACAGAATATAAATCCACAAATCAGAGAAAAAAATGAGTTACATTCAACAAAATGTCTTAACAAATGGGGAAAAATCAAGAATATCCTTCAAAATATCTTGTTTAAATCTTTTCGTTTAAGTTAAAGAACACGCGATGTACAAAGATAGCAATCCAACGTAAAATATTGGTACAAGCGAGAAATAACAACAAGTGATGTACAACAACAAAACAAGTCCCATTTCGATTATAATTCAAGTGTTTAATTTTTTTACACCAGAAAAACAGAACATTAAAAATACTTTCATCATTCAAGTGATATCAGAACTGTAACTAATAACCACTTGTGCTTAAGTTTCTTTAAAGTAACGAAGGAGTGAAACATAAAATGAACTAAAATCTAAATCAGGATTAAAAACGTGACGTATTGCTTAGTTCTACTACCACACGCCACTACGATGATAAAGGAATTGTGGGAATCACATTTCGGTTAAACGATTAATAGATATTTACAAAAAGAAACATTTAGATTTAGACCGACTCAACTAGGTATTGGTCCAATACACCGAGCAGATCGGTGACAGTTCTTGACTGTCCTTGACATTTAAAACATCGGTTTGACGTAGATGGTCCAGTCAATGAAGATTTGCGTGGAACTCCATCCTGTAGGTTTATCGGTTCGTTCCAGTTCAACCAATGTGCTCAACGTAGATATGTTAATGACTGTCACGTTGAAGGTAGCTTGTTCTCCGACAGTCCCGACTCGTGCAGTTGCGTTCATCTTACGAGGCGCCGAACTCAGGCAAATATTCATGTTGTACAGGACGTTCACCTTTCTTTTGGGTTTGGAAGAAGATAGAACAGTTTCGAAACTCCCGGAATACACGTCGTCTGTAAGTGAATTTAATGCAACGTTACTCAGACATCATCAACTGTCTCGTTCAATGAAAGTAAATAGCGTGGCCGTCCTGCCTCGGGTGTGAATCGAACCCGCGCCCTCCGACTGTAGAGACCGACTTGTTTTAGAACAACTCAGAAATTAAAAAAGCAAATTAAAGATTTTTGTCGGTAATATGGGGAATCCTAGTGTAGTTGTTTCTAAAGAAATTCGTGGTAGTTTATTGAGCAGGCAATTGGACTTTCAATACATCACGATTTTAAATACACTACTCTCCCACCTTTGATATGGAGTTCATAAACGTGGTTAATATAATAAAGACCCCTTCCATTATCTGATGAACACGAAGCAGCTCCAACTGTTTTGTATTGAGATCTCGCGTCGGCCGAACTGGCACACCACCCACCATCCTTTGGAAAAAATAATTTAACGACATTGGAGTGGATTGGTTTTTTTTAGAATAGTATATTTGATGGATCATGGACAAAAGATCTACTCAAGGTGGTACCGTTTCGAAGTTTTGGAGATTTATTTACACAAAGCCTCCTAAGCGGGAGAAATGATTAAACAAAGTTTGGATACCTAATGAACGACAAATATAGGATGTTTTTAAGTAGCGTAAGTCAAACCCACAATTATTGTCGAAGGGTAGGGGGAATTATTTTTACTGTTATGCAGAGGTTACCTGAAGTGCGAATATCTCATATCCCAGTTGAACGGCAGCTCTTGCGCACTTTTCGATCGCATTCGCCCTTAATCGCCAGTAACCCCCGTCTAATATCGGGTTGGTGCCTTCCAATGTAGGAATTACCCTGGGGTTGAGGCTATGTCTCTCATGCCAACAACCAAGCGAACTCCAAGAAACTGACGGGTTAAATCAAAAGAAATTGCAAAGTGATTAAAACAACCTATGTTATATAGACTACATACCATAAGTACGAAATTGCGAAGAGCTGCACGCACAGATGATTTGAAACAGTATGAGTAAAAACTTCATTTTGCGTTCACTCTGACTGTATTGTTTGCACTAACTATTGACAAGTATATGTGAGTAATAGACCTATATAGTTTATGCCTTCCGATGTATTTGCAGGAATCCATATTGTTATGACGACAGTGTGATGCTATGTTACTAAGTACGTCGGGTGAGTTTAGGTCGCTCATGAAAACATAACAGCCATAAGCGTTATGTTAATGTATTTATGATTGCTGCAAATTCTATTTTGAACGAAACTTTTGGGGTGAACTGAGGTATTTTAAATAATATTGTGTTTTCTAATTTATGTTACACACCTTTCACTTTTATAGAAACATGATGTAAATATTCCTTTTCAATCTGCATATATATATATTGTTAGAAACATTCGTTCCAACGACAGAGATAAAACAATCTATATGCGCAGATTAACCGAGAGATATGGTAAAATATAAAAGAATGTCGCGATTATTATTGCACAGCAGAATTTAAGGCTGAAACTCGGAAATTTGGACACACCTCGGAAACTTCAAATCAATATATTTATTTTTCTTATCATGGGGCGGTAAAGCCGAATAATCACTGGTTTGTGTGATGACGAATGATGGGGGTTCCCCGAAGAACGGTTCATGATGGGTACATGGTATTCAAACCTTTTTTGTTCACATTGAAATCTACCATCTATTTTTGTTTCGCTTTAGTGTTTAGCAGTTTAATGTACGTAGTAATAGGCCTAGTTTATTTAGTATTAATTTATAAACATTTATGAAGGGAATTTCAATGGTAACTTGGGGTAAGTTGAGTCCGTTTGTCCTTAAGTGTGTGGGCTCGCGCTTTTTTTGTGGAGCGTTGGCTAATTGCTTCTACACGTCGCTTTTCCATAGAGATCTTTATTCTGGTTACTTTGAGCTTGGCAGTTTGCTCTGTCCTCAAAACGACCACTAATTATTAAAGTTGTAAAGCCACGATTTGTGAGGTCTTAATCTCAAACTCGAAGTCTATAACTCTTGATTCGGTTTAGTTGTATTCTGCGTCTCATTCAATATACGGCTTATTCGCGAAGCGAGTTACTTAGTACGTCATTTAGCATGACGCCAGTTGTATAGTCTAAGGTACGTTATACAGCATGACGCAAGTTATCTCAAGTACGTTATATTGTAGGTTGTATTTTGTTATATATCTTATTCAAATTTCAAGAATATATACGGCATTTACGAGGTGCGAGAAGTCTACGTGCGAGACATTTCACATCTGCACGTTTTACTAACTGTGTTGTACGGGAGCCCGTAGGGGTCAACATAGCTGGAAAAGTAACCAATTTTCTTCTATATAGCAAAAATCTATGTATATTTCCATGAAAGAAAATGGACGTCTGCCGGGCACATTGTGGTGGATGTGGTCAGGGGGGCGTAAAGAGGAGACCCACAAATTGAGCTAGATTGGCTCCAAAGGTAACCTGACGAAACATATTGGAAATTGTTCGGCATATCCCATGGTATCATGAATAGCTATTGCCAGACATTTTAAGTGGTGGGAAGTGCCCACCAGACCCATATAACTAGACCCCAAAATTGAGCTAGATTAGCTCATGAGCTAAACCGATGAAACTAAATGAAAAATGTTCGTCATGGTCTACGGTATCGTAAATCGCCAATGCCAGACGATTTAAGTGGTGGAATGTGCCTGCCAGACGCCCCCAAATGCCCCACGTTCCAAAAATTGAGCTAGATTAGCTTGAAAGGTAACCTCACGAAACATACTAGAAAATGATCGGCACAGTCGAGGGTATCATGAATGGATATAGCCAGATATATCTGGTGATAGGTAGTGCCCGTCAGACCCCTATAACTAGTAGACTACCCCAAAATTGAGCTAAATTTGCACATGCGGTAAACAATGTTGGGCAGGTTTTAAGGCATCGTAAATCGCAAAAGTGATATGTGAATTTAATAATTTGATAGCCAAACAGCGTAACGAAGTATTTATTGATGTTCACAAAACAACGTAGGCTAATGTTCCGTCATTGAAATCATTCCTGTTCTTCTTTCTCATCCGCATCTGAGTCCGATTCTTCGCTCCACGCTTCGTCAGTTATTTCTATTATTAACTGACTGTCGGTTTCTGCAATATCTTCTGCATTTCTATCTTCAAACAACCTGTCGGGTATACTAGGACCCTGAAACCAGATTGGCACAAAAATACCGTTCTCCACACATCATCCATAGTCGGTTGGAACTAACCCATTCGTGGGAGATGCTGTCGCAGCACGCATCCACAATCCTGTAATGTTCGTTGGATCTTCATCTCGAGAGTTCGGATGCAGGGTGGTAGTAAAGCATAGTCGACTCGTTTAATGTTTGCCAGTGGATTCCCCTAAAAGTCAATGAACCCCTGTTGTTACATTTGTTGTACGATATTTAAGAACCGGTAATATAAAATTAACGCATTTTGTATCGCAATTACCTGATCAAGTGTGCCGTTCATTTGTATAAGTTTGTTGTATCGTGCTTCATTGACATCACGAATTTCACTCTGTTCATACATGCGACAAACAAACTCGGATGCGACATCAAAATCAATTCTCTGCACCTCTCCCATACCGATAAAAAGATTAACGTAACAACCACTTTTGTCACTCTCAAGGAGATCAAATGGTTTAGTTTTGCCTTTCCTAAACAAAAAGAACAAATTGTAAATTAAGCCATGCTCTCATACAAACATTTTGTGCTTAACCTGTAAAAGGCCGAAGTTAAATCACATCCAATAAATGTATGGTATCCAGGGAGTGCTCTTGAAAGTCCAGGTTGGCGCTCATCAAGAACATGAACAATGTTAGTCACGTTGATAAACCTCGTGCTTTTTCCCATTCCACAATCCATTACAATGTTGGCTCTACACCGGACTTCTTGGCGTTGCGCTCCAAGAGCACCAATTAATATCACCAAGACGTCTGTGTCGGATA
>AACT01065490.1:0-27069 GCA_000149265.1 Ciona savignyi | reverse complement strand
GAAACTTTATTTTCGCATTAGCTAATAACAATAACCGCACAATAGCGCTGAAACAATGAGCCACTTTAAGTAAGTCGACTCGGCCCACAATAACGGTGACTCACTTAAGAAGAACGGACCCGTCAATATAAACATGCACTTCCAGAGATAACGAAAATTGACAAAAACACTGATATTCCGTTGATTTGAGGCTTTTACCGTGATCAAGTCAGTTTCTCCTTGCGGCTTCAGTTACATAAGATGTATAAGCAATGTCGAAGAAATTCCCGTTCAAACCAATTACGCTCATTAGAAACGATCCGGTCGGTTAAACGCATTGATCCTCCGATTTACGCGCTGGTAAAACGCAGCAGTAATGCGCAATAGAAAGGGACTTTTAAATCGCATTCTGTCACGTTTGCCCGATCAGGGCGCACGTTGCCCTTTCCAACGGAAACGATTTAAATTTCTATTCGATTCTTTTTGGGGAGTTTCAAACGGAGTTATGGATTATAGTAGACCATGATCGATGCATGCGCATTCGACTGAAAACAGCGAAAGCTATTAAATCCCAGCCACATCCGAATGCGAGCAAACACAAATTATTTTTTACAGTCATTACGGAATATCTATTGTCGTCACTTCCGGCTCTTTTTCCCGGCTATAAAAGTCCTTTGTCTGTGCGAATAACGCGAAACTAATCTTGACTATAAAAGTAAATTAAGTTTAACGGTATTGGCAGTTATTTTCAACCTCTATGAATTTCTAATTTACCAACCGCGGTTTAAAGTGTTGCATCAGCAGCTCGTTGCTGCCCCATGTGGTTAATTGCTTACGACGGTGGCTTAACTACCATATCCGTTCCTTATTTGAAAGAGCGGGACAGTTTACCCACTTTACCGAGCGCGCGTGCGTTTGTGTGTGCGGAGGCACCCTCAAAGTGATCGCCAGGCTATCACATGCCCACAGTCGAGTTGCGAAAGCGACTGCAGTTAATTTAATAGTTGATATATCGTTTTTAATAAGTCGATTTAAATCCTCTTGACCAAGACACCTTCACTTATAAACCTTACCCTAGATTATAGCGCGAAAGACAACCAGGATTAAGGACAGCACCTTATCACAGTCAAGTTCCCTGAGCGAATGTATTGCGTTGAACAGTTTATATAGCGTTGTTTTTAATCGAACAATTTAAAAACAGTCACACCAATCACTTTACCTTTGGATATTATGACGGCGAAAACGTTCGAAATCAAATTACCCAAGTGCATTGTTACTCAAAAGGCGACCAAGAATAAGAAAGTAACCTCATGAAGTATTTCTTTAAAGGCAGTTTGCCCTGACAAGCCTTCGTTTGTATATAAAAAGGGTGCAGCAGTTAATTTTATAAAATTCGATTAGGTTAACCGTAAACATGTTCAACATACCGACACACGAATATCGGAAGTCCTGCCTCTAATACAGAAAACGTGAGGTGACTGAAGACGAAATAGCTCAAATGTGGAAACGTGCGTGCAACATCAGATATGAAGTGCGGCGTTAAAGAAAAAAAAACAAACCAGCCGTATAACTTGCGTTGTGTTGTTCTTAGTTGGGTGGAACTAATGAATAAGGGAAAACACTAAATGGAGGGAAAGCAGAAAGGATGGAAGGGGGAAAACTGTACACTAAAATAAGGATTATGACATTAGGGATAGTTTTAAACATGGGGTTGTAGTTAAGGTTAGTTTTGGGGTAGAGATTAGTGTTTAAGGAATTAGAATTTTAGAATTAGTTTCCATAGTTTTAGTAAGCAGTTTCCCTACTTTTCACCGTCCCTCTTAAACTCCATTTAGTGTTGATCAAAAATAAAAAGTATTACAAGGTTGGTTCTGGTAAACCGTGCTAAACGAACCAATTGTTGCTCGCTGTTGCCGCACGCGGCCGGGAAACCCCCTATTCGCTCTTGCGTCACATCCCGAAGTGTATGGCGCAAGTGTGGCCCTGTGTGTTGTGCAACGTAATTATAACACTGGCATGACGTTGGTGCTGTTTCATTGGATTTTTACTGCACGTATATTAAACCAGAATATGGAGAAATATTACACGAGTTCTTCGAATACGGTAACTAATCGCGCGCTCTTGAGAGTTTTCGGATTAAAATCATTTATTGCGACAACGATTACGAAATTTCTACGAAAACAACGTGTCTGCATACACCGTGCTATACAACTGCTAGTTGCGAATACTACCACCCTTCGTTTCGTGTCCAGACGTTGTTTAATACAATCACCGTCCTAACGCATCTGCATTTAGTGCACACTGTGCATACGTTAAACACGATCGAAATTGCAACACAGGATGGTATAATCGAAGCGACAACGTTGGCTGATCGTATTGGTAATAACTTGTACGATATTCCCGGTATTTCGGAGCAAGGAATAGATAGTTTTGCGGCCAAAACAAATACTTAATTTGCGGCAAAAAAATACTTAATTCGGTCTACTGCGAAATCATAGACTTAAAAGACAAAAAAAAACTTCACAAAATGTATCGCAAAGATATTAAATGATAACAAACTTTACAAAATGTATATCGCAAAGCGATGACTACTGAGGGTATCACTCGTATCTCTAGTACGAACAGGGAATGCGCAATCTTACCGGTACCGCACGCATGAATAATTTAAATGAAACTGGTATGTACCCAGCTAGACATCGAATCATGGCCCATACGGTTTTAGTGAGGCTATATAGCCCAAAACCCTCATGTAACTAATAGATGGACATGGGATGGCGAATGGTAGAAACACAATTGCTGTAAGAGACAAAATTGTGAGTATATCTTAACTGTTAAAATAATAGTTTCTCAATAATTTGTACAACAGCAATGCATGTTTGCAGATGGATATTTCAGAATCAACTGTTTTGCAAGTGAAATCAAGTGAGTGAGCAAAGAAACACGACACCGTCGGCGTGACCTCGTTTGACATTAGTACGTCATACTCAAAGGGTCCCAGGACAGCGTCACTTTAACAACAAGATTTTAAGACGCGGTTAGAAAAGATACATACACGAAAAAACAGTTCCAACGTCAGAATGACAAGAGTTGTTACCGCAAAACTGTGCAAAAACATTCACAACGACGTAATTGCGTGACACATGGTCACTTTTCCCCAGAACAGCAGTTTATGAGGCATAGAAAATGGCGAAACACCATCAATCATATTCGGGAAGAGGTTAATGAGATCTGGGCCTATAGGGAAATCCGCTGTAAGACACGCGGACAACATCAAGGCGATGACGCATTGGCGTATTAAGTCCGTCCTATTTTATACGCAAACTCACTAAAACTCGTGCGAACCGGTCTGGGGTTGATCAGAAACAAGATTAGCGGTGATTTTGTTAAATTGCCAAATAATTAGTCATACGTCGGCTTATTCGATCAAACATAAACATTCTTATTTCGTCAAAATATTTCCGAGAACGCAAATGTTTTCTGCAAAACAAATGCACTAAGCAAAGCCAACTTACGCAAAGATTTTCGGTTTTCCACGAGTTTGCGAACAAATAGGTCCCACGACTCCCGTAACTGGTCGCTCCAAGTCAAACTCGCCGGAGGGGATTCCCCGGGTACCATCGCGCTCTTTACTTTCTTTCTTCTCCTCCGGATGCTCTTCTTTGTGTCTTTGTTGAAGCGATAAGGAACCCCTGGTTCCGGTACTTGCGAAGTAGACGCCCTGAACCGTGTAGACCTATCATCGTTATCATTGGCGGTCGGTATGTTGCCTAAACTGGATGGGAGCAAGGTCGACTTCAGAAGGTCGGGCAACAAGGCTTCTTCGATCGTTCCAAACTTTGTCAGGTCGCAGGACATCGGACGTCTTTCGTCGCTTCGGATGCTACTGTTCGTCCGGAGTTTTACGCTCTTTGAATTGGATGTTGCGCCGGATGATTGGGAAGGAATTTGATCGCGGAAGTCAACCTCCTTCTTCTTCGAAGGAGCGCGGAGCGAGGCTTGTCTTCTGATGCCGTTCCGTCGACTCGGCTTTGGACTGATGCTCAAACTCTTTTGCAGCGTTTTTCCAGGCATTTTTTAAATTCTGTATAAAATCGACTTAAATCCGTTTTCCAGGTGTTCTTTACACAGTGCTACTTCAACATGTTGGGCCTTAAGTTACATATACGCTTCAGAAATCGTTGGGATGTGATTATACAGGCGAAAAACACGTGTTATCTAGTCCAACTATTTCAGACAAGCATCAAACATGAATCACAGCATGAACAACGAAACGTGGTTTGTACAAACAAAGTGATAAACACTGACCATAGGGTAAACGACTCGACTGCTCAAAAATAAATCCAAAATGAATCAATTTCTGCAGCTATTGGATTCAATAAAACAATATAATAATTTTAATCAATACTAGGGGGAAAGGGAATACGCTATTAAACTACAGCTCAGAAAGGTCTTGCTTCTATACTTTGGCCTCTAATTTTGCATTTGATTCAGTAAAAGTAGCTTCAAAATAATTTAAATCCACTATGCTAGAGATAAAAATGCCATTAAATTTCAGCTTATAACAGACTTGTGCATATCGCTTGGACTCACACTGATAATAAAGCGTTCCAGCAGCCAATGTTAAACCAACTGCCCAGTAAGTCCGGAATTAGTAGCGCTAACGCCTTCACAAACACTGACAAGCGCAAACAATTCGTCCTAATAGGAACCGATAAGCTATGGCCCATACGGCCCGTATAATAACGCCGTCTATACACTGCCTCTTTAGAACTCGGGCGCGCCTGCATCTACGCTGCTTCCGGTTCTGTTGATAAGGAAATGAGAATCAAGCAGTGGCACATACAATCCCCTTACGAAGCGCGGACTTAAAAAGGTGATTATTAAAACGTCCTTCATTATGAGCGCAATGCATTACTTGTTCTGGTAATATGCGTGAACTCATTAAACCGCACTTGACAGCTGCACCGTCATAAGCCGTAAATATAGATCTGACAACAATGCAGACATTACACTTGCTAATACACATCGTCGTTGCCGACACACGGGCAAAATATATGGCAAAACTAAGCTTGCATTGCATTGTATATGGTTCTTCCTAGTTTTTCCCTGGTAAAGTGAAGAACACCAGTGTATGGCTCTTATACGCTGCAAGCAAAAGAACCTAGCTGACTGCACCATTTTTCCATAGCAACTTGATTAAACTTTTCAACGAATCTGCACTACTTTTTAGAGCGACTTGATCTAGCTTTATAACGTGATATCCAACGAATATAGAGCTCTCATTATAACTGCCTATGCAAAGCAGTGCCGCCGTCGAATAAATAAAATCAATATATACCCCTCGTATTATGTTCGTCACTAATGAGTAGGAAATCAAACTGCTGGTCAATGCAACTGATAAAGCAGAGTGGCTTCTATCCGGCTTCGGCAATTTATCGAGCGAATATATGAGACACGGTTAACTGAGAGTGCACTCGCTCGATTAGATCGAACTATATTGAATTCGTTGAATGTCATACGTGTGCAATAAAGCCAGCAGCTAAACGCACATCTATCTCAGCTTGCGCTGTTTGAATTGCGTTCGTGGAAAAAGAGTTTCGTTTTTGAAAACTACAAAACAAAGCTGGTGTAAATACTAGGTAAGAAAGCGACAAACGGTTAACGCAGGTAACTACAGTACGCAGGTGTGGAGATTAACACCATGATTTGCAACTTGACTTGGTGTTGGTGTCAATACAATATTGGGTTAGGGGTAAATGAATGAATATATGCCTAGAGAATGTATAACACAAATTTCTGCCGTCCGATTAAACTCAAAAATTATATATTTTGTGCACTTTCTTGGGTGCACATTTTGCAGACATCCTTGGTACAATTGCGTATTTCGCGCGACATCTTGCGGTCGGAAGTTTATAAACAAATATCTGGTAGACGACGTAACGAGTAAATCGTGGCGAAACTGGTAACAGACCGGCTGAATACCAAAAAAGATCAATATAGAAAATATCATATCCTTCTAATATTGGATATTTTCACATTAGAGAGCAAGGTTTTCTTAAATTCAAATAAGTCGTCCGGCCCGGTGGTCTAGCGGTTAATTGCGTCGCCTTTCAATCGAAAGGTTGCAGGTGCGAAACTGGTCGCTAGCTAGTCGGTTGTGTCCTGTGGGCAAGGCACTTTACGGAAATTGCCTGAACCCAGCGGATTAATGGGTTCTACAAAATTGAAGGAACGTGTCTATCATATACAACACACTGCAATAGCTGCGGTAACCCGACGATGGGCGCGAGGTGATCTGACGATTGCCCGTGTGATAACCCCCTAGGTTTTCCCATTCACGGGGATAAACATGAATATCCTATCCTATCCTCCTAAGTTTTAAATAATGCCCAAAAAACATACATTGCCACGAAATAATTTCGCCTCGACATTTATACATTAATTAAAACAAGCGGCAAGTTAGCGGCAAAGTGAAAATTTAATTTGAATAATTTACATTTCACAAGTATTAAAAAAAGCGATGGCATCACTTACCAGCATACTTTGTTTCTCGATCACGTTGTATCTGTGCAAAAATGAATTGATTTTAGTGATTAAAATCGCTTTTAGAGCTCTTAGAGTGTAAGTCTTACATCAATAAAGCTATTATGGGTTTTTAAGCGCCAGTGTTCTGTATTTAGCCGTATAACCAATCAATACAGCCCCATAGTGATATATTACAAAGAACAGATTACGATTTCAAAATAAATCTCAAACAAAAGTGGAAACGCAATATTTACTTCATACAATTTTTTTATTTATTTCTAAAAAAACGATGCGTTAATAACCAGCAATGTGCTGACAACAGAACTTAATTTTTCGTTTTTTCTGCTGTTACGCAACCCATAGTTTTTGGCTTATGTCATTTCCCCTAGATTTCGATCTTTTAAAGGAACGGACGGGAACATATTTCAGGTCCAGCAGGTTTTACAAACAACAGCACGAAATTCCGGACACCTTACTTTCGTGCACACCACGCACAAACGCACTGTGACTACCAGTATTGGCATTTCCGAATCGGTAACCGGGTCAAGGCGCACAGTGATTTTCCGTCATGCTATAAATAGAAGCAAAAAAGAACGGAGGCGACCACGGATTTAGATTCCCGGAGTTAAACCACCCGCTCCTTGCCAACTATTTAAACAAGCAAGTTCGTTAGCGGAACAAAATGCTAACTTAACCTGTTAATCAGCGTGCAGCCAACCGCAGTAAAATGGAAAACGCTTTCGTCGTTAAAACACTTGAAACTTAATAGTTAAACATTTTGTATAGCCGACAAAGGGAAATTATTAAAACCCATATGGACATGTCATTTATCCACAGACGACTTTGATTGTATTTTTCTTTTTAGCTACATATGCCTTTCAAACTCCCTTAATTCATCTATTGTTACTGCGATATTACGCCATCTTGCGGTTTTGGCGTGGTTAAATTTTTGGTGATTAAATCTGGGCAATACTAGCAGTAAGCGGCACTTCAAAAAAATGTGGAAAAGCGTATCTTGCAAAATCGCATTAACAGGACGTCTTATTCGACTCAGACGCGGTCTTAAGTCTTTTAGTGCGTATTTCCTAGACTTATAGGTAAATCTGTGTTCAGATTATGTTACCGTTGTCGTTTTTTTTCTTCAGTTGGCGATAAATTATTACAATCCAAACAAACAGCGAATTGCGTTTAAAGCGGAATTCTAACGCTCAATCTCCTGCCCTATCTCGTACGTAGGCATGTAGGTCACGTTGCAGAGGTACTGGCCATAGATGAAAGTTGGAATGTGCTATCGTGTGTAAACAGATGAACTTTACATTGTTTAGAACTCATAAGCAAAAAGTAATCCTTTATTTCGGACCGGTTAGATAGATTTAAACCTTTCTCGTTAAGTTTGCTTTTAACTTTAACAGATAAAAGAGATAGTTACGCTACGAGTTACCACACTAAAAGTGCTGTCTTGTTTATCGTGTATGGTTTACCGCTATGGTGTTGCGTGGTAAAGTACTTAAATCTAAGTTAGGTACGGTGGTGTGGCCGAATGGTTAGCCCGGCCGATACATATACCGACCTATACAAAAACGGTCTTAGTGACGAGCCCATCATGGGTCGAAATTTGGCTCGGTAAAAAAAAATCCAAGTTAAAGTACGGTCATGTGGCTGAATGGTTAGCGCGACCGATACATATACCGACTTCTATACAAAAACGGGCCTTGTACCTAGTCTATCATGGGATTGAACCTTGGCTCGATTAAACAAAAATAATCCAAGTTAGAATTTGACGATTGTTACAGGATCTGCGACGGTCGCATCGTTAGAAATCCTTGTGCCCACAGTTAAGATTAGCTTTGGTAAAATGATACATTGTATATTGTGAGTTTAGTTTATCCGGAGTTAATATACACCGTAGGTTCGCACACGCCTTATTCTGGTGATTTGTGCGAAATCTAACAACAGGAATCGATTAGTAGATTCAATCTTCAGCGGTAAATTGATGGCAATTAGGAATTTAGGGAATTTACCACATGAGCTAATTTTATACGGAAAGGAAATTTTAAGCTCTCAACGAGTCTTAAAATAGAACCATCGCTAATTCCCCCAACTGACGATAGAATACTGGTTAACGGTCTCTATAATTTGGCAGTAGATGAGAGATATATGTTGCTCATAATTACCACTATTTTAGCTGTAAACAAAAACAGAAAATAGTTTCTCCATGACTACATTAGGATGTAACAATAAACCCGGGAAATACTAAAAGGTAGGAAAGCGGGAAGTAGGGAAGGAGGGAAACTGCACAGTTAAATTACCGAAATTAATTTAAAACCTGCCCTTAACACTAATCTCAACCCCAGAACTAACCTTAACTCCAACCCCATGTTTAAAACTGACTCTAATGTCATAATCTTCATTTTAGTGTGCATTTTCCCTCCTTCCCTCCTTCCTGCTTTCCCTCCCATAATTACCCCCCAAATATACATAATATATGTCAGCGCACAACAGCACCCACTTTGATTCTGGCTTTATTGGCATGTAGAAGACGTGGCGACGAAGCTGGTGACGATCGGACGGAAGAACTTTGCGAACTGCCAGCTGACGGGTTCGAATCCTCGGTCTGCAAAAAATTTTTTTTTTTATCGAAAATGTTTTTTTTATAGAAAACTGTTTTTTTTAGCGAAATTTTTTTTACCGAAAAAATGTTTTTTGCAAGTTTTGAACCCGTAAAGGTTCGGTACGAGGTTCGTTTTAAACGCTTGTGTATAATCGGTGGCGCTAACAATTCGATCACACAGCAAAGTTGTGATGGTGAAAACCGTTGTCGTGCGATTAAAAGCAAATGGCCTAGTTTACTTTATTTTGGTTTATACGTGGTTGCTACCTTAAACACCAATACTTGATGAAGAACACACTAAAAATATAACAAAGTTAAAGCGGAAAAACTACAGTCGTTATAGCAAATCAAGAATATGTACGGACACGGCCGTATTTTATCGGTATAAGTTTAAGATTTCCCCGTTTGTTTCAACTTATTATGTGGCAGGTGGCTGATTTTTTAGGCGTCGGGCAGTCAGCCAAAAGGTCTTGGGTTCGAAATCAACATCTAGCTAATCGACTGTATTTTTAATTAAGGCATTTAGCGGACGTTTTCTGGTTCCCGTGGTTTAAAGCTTTAACAAAAACTACAACAATCAATCCATCGCGTTTAACGCAATAGATGGTGCGCATATGTTAAGCTGGTAATTGTTTGTACTATAATGCCCCTCCCTGCCTTTCCCTATCACCAGGAATAAACAAGAGTATTTTATATTTCTATTAATCGTATTGGAAAAAAACAAAGTATGGTAGGTATTGGTCATATTGAACTTCGGCTGTGTAAATTTTTAAAACTTGTTTAGTGATATTTCGTGGGTAAAAATAAAAGGTATTGTGTTTTAGGATTTTACGTTGGATAAGCTAAGCCTTTTAAAGTAGTAAACAGCATTCGCTGCAAAGTATTTCACCGCGTACTAAAGATCAGGTGCCGTTTCTACAAAGACAGGTTGTTCTGGGTAGAAAACTAAAAGGAGGGAAAGTGGGAAGGTGAGAAACCGCACATAAAAATGAAGAATATTACATTATAGTTAGTTTTAAACATGGGATTGAGTTAGGATTAGTTCTGGGAACGAGATTGGTGTTCAGGGGGAGGGTTTAAATTATTTTCCGTAATTTTAGTGAGCAGTTTCCCTCCCCTCTTCCTTCCTTTTGGTGTTGCCCTGTTCTAGAGCAAGCATTTCCATGTTAAATTTTGTATGCAGCTGAGTTATTTGTCAATATGGATGGTGATTAATGGCATCCAATAATGAACACAAATTCAGATTTCAAACATAAAATGAAAACAGATATAATTGATCTGGAACAGCCTATACCTGCATGTGTAAAACCTAGCCAGGTGTTAATACAATTAGAAAATTTACTGTGTAGCTAAACTTAACCTACATAAGTACTGTGGTGAAGGTCGTACCAGCATACAGAGCCGATTAACGGCTACAAACATAGAAAACCTAACTCGCCAGAAAAACCTGCTGGATTAAAGGCTTCCAAAACCCAACCCATGTTATACCAAAAAAAGACTTTCTAATGAAAAAGTCACTTCACCAGAAAAGACTGCCTAATTAACTGCTACAGACATACAAAATTTAACTTACCAGAAAAGACTGCCGGCTTAGAATCGACGCTGACGACGACGATCTGCTGTGACAAGATGGCGACGCTAGACGCTCATAACGTGGGGCCATGACGTCACGAGAGTACCCAGGGTGCTGGGTGATTGTGATCGCTGGGGGTCTCAGTACCCCATCGGTTGTCATGACAGCGCTGGCGGAATAGGCGCCAGTGATGGGTTTAGGGGTGTGCAGTTTGGGCGGCAGAATCTGTGCGGAAAAGATTTGTTTTTAATTCGATACTATTTTGTTCAACGTAAATGGCGATGGTGTGTAGCTGGAAGTACAAGGTTTATGGAGCGAAAAATAACGTTTAGTATGATAAGAAAATGATTCAGGACTCTGACCACGTTTATTTCGGACAGTCGGTAGTACAACTTAAAAAACGGGGGCATGTCAGATTACCAAGTGCAAGCGGTTATTTTGCCCAAACCGTGGAAAAATGTTTAATATACTTTAAACTCTAAACGTAACTAGGCAATGAATAAAATGTATTAATCATCATAACGCCCAGTAATGCACATAACCTTTAGATTATGTGTTTAGGGTGGACATCGAAAGCGTAACCTCTCCGGTCACTGAACGCAAACGCCAACATTTACACCACGCGGGCGTTTTTTTAACGAGCTCAGTTTCGAACCGTAAAGGGTTCTTGGCTGAAACCTTTCGTATAGAATTGGGATATGTATCGGTCGCGTTACCTATTGGGCTACACCACTGTACCACGTAGCCGGATTTTTTTTAACGAGCCAAGTTTCAAACCCACGGTGGGCTCGTCACCAGGACCGTTTTTTTGTATAAGAGTCGGTATATATATCGGTCGCGTTAACCATTCGGCCACACGACCTTATATCATGCAGCCGGGTTATTGTCTGTTCAATTTTTATTTCACGAGCGGCATCTAAGTTAGTTTTGAGTTTAGTTGTAAATTCAACGAACTACCACCAGTAATAATTGCTTCCAGGTAGCATTACCCAAAATTCATTTACAAATAACGATTTGTTCGTTTGACTGCCAGTCCGGGGAAATTGCACAAAATCGTGCGGATATTCTTCGAGTGATCTACACAGACCGAGTCTATTATGTGTCATACATAATGGCACCAGAAAATGAATATTAATGTGTACGTACTTTTTTGCGTGAGCACTATAAGTCTATTTCAGTGGCATCGAAAATTTCTCTTCGAGGGAATATGCCAAGACGTAATCCTTTAATGGGTATGTCGTTGGTTTTAGTGACACCAGGGCTTAAGCTGTCCATATATCACACAAAATAGCTGTCCATATTTGTTGCAGATACGATCTACCAGACTTGAAATATACGAGACGTGTTAAGTAATACGGTTTATCTCTGGAATGCTATAGTTCCCTGAGGCAAGCATAGGATAGATACCACATTCTTAATACGCCTCTTCGGTTTTGTAAATACGTACAGAAAGACGTAATTCAGGCAGTATTATTTTACTTAGCTACCACGTCAACCTAAATTCAACCCCAAAACCACTTAACTTGTCCCCAGTTAATATCGTGATATACGTCAATGATATCTATGGTAATCACAAAATAAAGAGAATCCAAAAGTACAAGAATAAGTAAAATATATCATTGAAATTAATTATAAGCAACAAAACAGCTATATTACAAGTCTAAGTCCAAAATTGGACTAAATAATCTTAAATACTCGTAAGTTAAATCCATTTTATAAGTAAGTTTAGGCAATGTCCGTTATCTAGCTAATGATTGGTTTTGATCATAGTACCCTTCGACTGCCTGGAGATATTATTGCCGATTAAGCTAAACAACCGGTTAAATTAGTAAGCTTAAATTCCTGTATAACGGGAATTCGAAATGCAAAATCACAACAACCCATTAAATTTTCATCGTAAACCCTAAGAATTTACATTGCAGGTTGTAACGTATAGGTCAGGGGTCGGCAACCTTTTGCACTTGAAGAGTCATTATAGCCGATATTCCACAAAATAAAAAATTACTGGGAGCCCCAAAACTAATATTATTTTCGCAATAAAAGGAAAACAACACTGTGTGAGATAAAAACGCGAGCGTTTTTTTGTTTGTTTTACTTGTATTAAACTTTTTATAAGGTAAAACAAATAATAAAGATTTACCTAATATGAAACCGACTTTCGTCACACAACATTTCTTACATCTACAAGTATAAATATTTACTTTTTATGAAATCAATCACGAAAAGACTCAATATGTTAGCTATGTGCAATTAAACAAACCAAACCAACCTTTTCAAAACATTTAACTACGATGGCTAATTAGACCTGATCTAACCAGGCTTAATGTTCATATTCAAACTATAGCTACTTGTTGAAGATTAAGTTTTCTGCTCACTGTTTTAAGGCGGTAAACATAGAGTTAATTAACAAATGTACCGTTTTTATTGTCAGGTTTAACGGCCACGTCTGTTTGTTTTTTTGGTGTTATATCATGTGTATGTAACTGACGTGTTTTAAAGACTAGTTTTGCCGTTTTTACTGCTTCTCTTTGAATTTAGTCTTGCTAGTTTCTACATAACTTACCGAAGGTGCGAAAACTAAACTAAATATGGCTTTAATTCTATGTCTTCCCTTTTGCTCTCTTAAAATATATATTTAAACAGATGAATGTACAACAACAAAACAAATATTATACAACTTGGTACGAAATGAGATACATTTTCCTATAATTTTAACCCAAGTCTTATACGCTTTAAGCATAGATTCCAAAGTCAAAGTGAAAATGAATTTGTTATTATGTGGCGAATATGCTGCCTCTCAGGACTTTCTGAACTTATTTCTTTGTTCTATTCTTGAGCATTCCAACTATCGCCTTGGGACCTGCTATCTGCATTTGCTGCCGGTGTATAGAAGTACATGCATACGCAGCCATCAAATCGTAGCAACCGAATAAAGGTCTTCTGGTGGCATTTAATAATTAACCAGAGTGATAGCGCTGGCCTATATGTTTTAATACAGAAATGCTGGTAGCCGGACACAAGTCAAAACGAGGCGCTTGAAATAGCCTATACGTTTTCCGCTCGTCACGATTCAGGCAGAGTGGTTTTCTAAAGAACACGCGGCTTAAAACGTGTTGCATTATTGGATTATAGCGGTGTTTTTGGACTCCTTAGCAATCTACCTATCCAGGTTGAATTTCGTTTGAAAGCCACGACTAAATCGATATAATCAAGTCATAGACCCGCAACCTTTGTGTGGAAAATCATTGGAATTTTAATAGAAAACGAAAATCAATATCTGCGGCTATTTTAAACATCAGCTTATCTGATTCCAAGACATACTGGTATCTACGCATTTTTTTTACATGGAAACATAAACCTTTCTATGAAATATAGCATTCCGAACGTGTGGTTGTTCTTTTCTGATCGGTCAGTTCTGCTTTCCTAATAAAATCGAGAATCTAAAGTTATGTTCAGTCTGAATGGTGATGCTTCGTTGGTTTACTTACTTGTACAACATATACTATTCAACGTAACATAGTATGCAGTCTCATAGTCCTTTGAGTGACGGGCAAAGTCATGAAGCGCACAAGAACTAAAAACAACAAGACAACACTACAGGAGGAAAGAGGGAACTAAAGATATGGAAACTAATTATCACCCTGGCCCAACATCTTAACCCTAGAACTAACCCTTACTCTAACCCCAGCCGTAACACTTAACCTAAAGAATTAATCTTTATTTTAGAACGTAGTTTCCCTTCTTCCCTACTTCCTACTTTTAGTTTCCCCAATAATATTTTCATTTAAGAAGAGATACACTGTTTCGCTATCTTAGCCTGTACGTTTGCTACTAAATACAATAGACTATGAGGAATACACCGACCTTCGTCTTATTCATAACTACCTTTGTTGAAACTACTTGCTAAGATTGCGGTAACTTTCCCAACCCAAAGATCTGGCTTGTTCTATTGTTGGCCGGTTCGTGCGGTATAAAACAAACAATTAAAACAATTACGGAACCGCGCTGAAAAAGGTTTTCACAGGCAAGCGCGACTTCTCTCCCGAGGTTGATGGAGAGAATCTGGGAGAGATTTTCTCTTTCCACGTCTGTGAGAAACGTTGACACAAATTTGCTCTTGACAAGTTGCGGGCTAATCCTGACAATTTCAATTGACGCTGAGGTTAAGTATATCCAAGTGCACCAAACGAGCTTCAATCGATGGCAGAATCCGGCCAAAGCGGATATGAAACTCGTTGGCTATAAATATTGACCGTAAATATTTAACTTGGTCCGTTTATGGCTGGTTTTACGATATTTTACTGCGAACCTAGAAATCCGAGCAAGATTATTGGCAGTTAATTTTAAGATCCTGTAACACGATGTGTGGGTGCGAGCCTTTCAGGAATTCCGCGAGTCCAATGAACCGTTAAGTTGCATAAACGTCCACTCGTGCCGCTAATCATGACGGATTGTCAACGTAGAGGGAATTGCCATTGCGTAGGCAGTATAGACGTCTGGATTATTGATGCGATTACACCTTTGCGTATTTCGTAAGCTAAAACGCATAATCGTCTACCAATTCGGAATTTTGAAACGTATCTCAATTCTCCTAACAAAACATTCCAATTCGACAATACAAAACACGCATCCGCGAACGCATTTTTCTCAGTAAAAATATACAATGCGTTGAGCAAAATCCGCCGATTGTTATTTGAAGCTCTGAGTATTTTCCGAACGTGCGGGGAAACAATTCTATGATTCGTCGATTGGCAGAAATCTTTCGTCAAATTGTCATTCGCGTTAACTTGCGGTCATTCGACGGATTTGAAATCCAAAATCCGCAGCTTTGTGCCGGAAGCATATTATGGTGCAAATAATAATAATACGTGAAAGTTAAATCGCATCTAGTGAATTCCAAACATGTACAGCACGTTAAAAGCGATCCGTCAAACAATATTTAGTGTTATAATACCCGGGCTAAATGGGAGTAAATCAATTACAACCAAAACTACAATTTGTCAACCGGTAAGATTGGCCCAAGAATGTTGCAATATGCAGGATTGGCTATGCTAACAACGAGCCGACGATTGATATACTAGAATAAGAGCTCGTAAATCTGAACGCCCGTTATACCTTAGCATGGCGTAGCTTAACACACCCATACATTCTATGTGGCATAAAATATTAATAGTCGGAATAGGGCTCGGAAATTCGTTAAATATTCATGTACAAGCTCAACATTCGTGTCCTGAGCTTTGGTGGCGAAAATTGTACGAGTATGGAGATTAAATTGGAGATAGTGTTTACGGCACGGCTTATGCTATCTCGTTGGTGGGTAGCGCTGTTTGTTTACATTTGCATCCGGCCTGACTTTGCGGGTGACGAAATGACAATGCAGATTTGTCAGCATTTGGCAATTTAAGTTCAATGTAAATAAGACTATTTATAAATGGTGTCATAAAGTATTGCGATGCGGTCTGTTTATTTACCTGTTAAATTAGGCGCGGTTCGGGGCGCTAACCGCCGAAAAACAAACAGGGGAACGTGAGGCTTACCTTAACCGTGGCTGCTGGACGATAACGGTCCAGTGATCGTGAACGTATTACGGACCTAAGGTGGCGCATTGCAGCGGTATCTGGGGGAGGCGAGGCGTCCAAATTCGAGCTGATGTCCTCGCTCAATCTTCGCCGCGGAGCGAACATCGTTGTTTCGTTCTCGTCCGATGACATCTGGTCCTCGTCGCTCGCGATTACCGTGCCGCTAGACGTCGCACTTTCGCGCGAAATATTCGAGTGACGTTTCGCTTTCGCTTCTTCGGCCGCGACGAGGTCACCAACGGCGATGACGTAGTTGGCCGTGGGGGTTCCCCCTGGTGAACTCGATCCACTGGATTCGATCTCGTATTCGAAAAACGAATAATCCGGCTTGCTGTTCGCGGGTAGTGAGTAGCTTTTTCGGTTGCACTCATCGTAGGGATCGCGGTAGCTCCCGGAAGGTATTTGTAAAGGTTTCATCAGACCGGGAGAATTATCCTCTTCCGCGGTCGCGTGGAAAGCGGAGCAATTCTTCCTCTTCCCGATGTATTTCTGGGGTCGCTGCTTCCGAGGTGCTGCGAACGAATCTTGGCGGTTGAGAGACGGAGTGCTTTCCAGAGCAAGTTCGATCGCCTCCGAGAAGATATCACTGATGCAACCATGGTTAGCCGGTGTAAGGTCGGTGTCAGAGAGCTCCTTGAGAAAAGCAAACTGGTTCCCGAACCTCGGCGAGGGCTTGGCGTACATCAACGACGTTGGCCTCTGCAGGTTAAAATAAGGTTATTAAACATAGTGCACTTAGATTTAAACACAGGCTGTCTTTATCTATACAGCTATGCGCCGTTTCGCAGATCTATAGTAAACGTTGTATACCTATGATCACACCTACACAAACACAGTGATGGGAATTCATAAAATTGTTTTTTGTGTGTTTTTACCGGGAAGTTTCGAGCCCATTTAAAATATAACTTCTCTGATATTTTTTAACAATCATTATTGGATTTTAAAGCGTGTTGGGCCAGTTTAAGGGTTATATGAAACGGAATTCACGTTCAGTCACTTTTAAAATTCCTTCCGAAACCCTATACCCAAAATAGGACGTGAGGTTGAAATATTCCACTTCGGCGTTATTGTACGTGGTCTTGCGGTCCATGCAACATATTACTGATGCGCAGCTATTTCTACATTGACGCGCAAATAGCCATGTACGCCCTATAAGCGTATGAGACATTCCAATTCGCCAAACGAACTCGGTGAAATATTTTTAGCGGGGCCGTTTAACGACCTAGCAAATCGGTGACCGCTGGGCGACGTTAAGCTGAAACTCATAAACGTTTATGACAGTGGCGATCCAAGACCAACAATGGCCAACTCGGTTAGGGACATCGCACCCCGTAGAGAGCACGAATTAGTCCTTTGACCGGCGCTGCTGTTTAACTGTCCTGCTCGTTCGGTAAATTATTAACTTGATTTAATTGTACACTTTATGGTTGCGGTCATATTGCTTGTTTAGTGGTATATATGTTTTATAGCGGTATTATGAAGTCACTAAAATATGGAAACGGCAGGAGTATGGAGTTTCAATGGGAAATTGTCATGGGACTGAGAATACAAGGGCGCTGTTCGGGCATAGGATCATGCCCGTCAAATTTCCCTAAAGTTGTAAGTGTGAACGAATGGTTAACGCTACCAATTCATATACCATTCCATGTATAAAAACAAACATAAATAAAGACGAGCCTATTATGGAATCGAAACTGAGCCCGGTAAAAAAAAATCAAATTTCGCTTCACTTGTAAGTGGTGTGGACAAATGGTTAACATGACCAACATAATTACCGAATAAAGTGTAAACAAAAACTGTCTTAGAGACGATCCGTCACCGGTTCGAAACTTAGCCTGGTAAAAAATAGCATTCAGTTTACTTTAGCATATCGTCTACAATTTATGGATTGATTACAGTGTGCTTAACTGGCAATTCTGCAGTTTTAAATAAGTTTGTGGATAGAACCAAAAACCGGTGTGCAAACACCGTGGTACTTGATTATTACTTTACGAGCAACCGCAAACGGCTACGCTATATTTCTCTAAAGACATTTACCTTAGAAATTATTTAACTGATTTCAATTAATATAAAAGTGCAAAAAAACGAAATACTAGAAACGACAAAACCACAGCCAGAACACAAGGGGAAACGCATAACATCAGGGGATAAATCTGTCATCGGACAAATCGTCCTGAACATACTTCCACAACCTAATTAATGGGATTCCGACTTGACGTTGCGATCGTTTGAAGCTAATCCGGGCGATGTCTAATGGGTTGGGCCGGATATGCGACCAAAGAAATATAACGGAGAAAAAGTTTAGCCAGGAAATAGGTGTAGTCCATTTGGTTAGGCTTGTTCCAGTATATTTCAAAACTTACCAAAACTAAAATATTAAACATAGGGTTTTCAGTATTTAATCAAAACTTTATTGTCTCGAGTAAACTTATTCCGATTCTGTACGAAATTTGAGTTTTATTTGGATAACTGGGTTATATTAGCAAGAGTGTAAGACTAACCTCCCCATTCGTTATAAATTATCCAAAAATATGGGACTTGGTATGATTCACACATTCGATAAAGGTACGATTGGGTAACACTAAACTGAGGTAAACGGGTAAGAGGGAAGGAGGAAAACTGCTCACTAAAACTATGAAAACTAATTTAAACCCTGCCCTAAACACTGATCTCAACCCTAGAACTAACCCTGACTCCAACCATATGTTTAAAACTAACTCCAATGTCATTTTCTTCATTTTAGTGTGCAGTTTTCGTCCTTCCCTC
The DNA here is from genome assembly GCA_000149265.1 of Ciona savignyi. Taxonomy (NCBI): domain Eukaryota; kingdom Metazoa; phylum Chordata; class Ascidiacea; order Phlebobranchia; family Cionidae; genus Ciona; species Ciona savignyi. Next base: position 8,036 of record AACT01065490.1, on the reverse strand, counting down.
CTTCCCGCTTTCGATACTTTTAGTTTCCCCCGGTACGGTGGTAATTTTATACCAAATGGGAGGGGAATTAACTTAAACATGTGCACAGTGCGAATAAATTTTGTTTTAAAACGGAATAAATTTACAATGTTTGTAATTTTGTTCGTGTTCTGTGTAATATACGGTATAACATATTCGCTGCTAAATTGCTCTGCTGAAGTTTAGGGGAAAATAGAGATTAAGTTTATACCCGTCCGTATATAATCCTATTTACAACGGAAACTCTCTCCAAGTATGCGTTTAATTAACCACTTTGTGTAACCAATAATATACTACCGTGGTTGTTTACATACAAGGCAAAATTAAATTTGCTAATGTGCGCTTCTGAAGCAGTTTTTCACCTTTCGGTGGTATAGATGTGTTATTACAAGCAGAATTGGGCGAATTTAATACTAAAATACATCTCGTGTGCATATATAACCTTCCCTCCATAAAACGTTTCTATACCTTTTTAATAGCTAAATCATAAAAAAAAATTGTGGTTATTTTTTAGAAAATTGTCTTTTGTTTATTCCTTTCTCTCACAATTGGCCCATATTTGAGGTTATTTAATATTCTAGCACGCTTTTGGCTTTAAGTATATCGTCATATATAACAAAATTAATTTAACACTGGTCGCAAGCACACATTTAATTCAAAAACCATGCTTTTTAAATATTATTTTGATAAATGACAAAACTAAACACATAAACATCAAAACAAAGTTTTATAATTGATATTGTTGAATTACCTTAACCGTAACATTTTTGTTCCTCTCATCGCTTATTGACGTGGTTTCTTGCTTGGGTATAGTTGGTGTAGTTTCGGCATCATTTGAAGTAACTTTCTTTTCAACTGCATCAATTTCTGTTTCTTTTTTATCAACATCAATTTCAACCGCATTTTCAACTGCATCAATTTCAACAGCATTTTCAACTGTATCAATTTTAACATCATTTTCAACTGTATCAATTTCAACATCATTTTCAACTGCATCAATTTCAACACCATTTTCAACTGCATCAATTTCAACAGCATTTTCAACTGCATCAATTTCAACAGCATTTTCAACTGTATCAATTTCAACACCATTTTCAACTGTATCAATTTTAACGCCATTTTCAACTGTATCTATTTTAACTGCATTTTCAATTCTATCGATTCCAACATCGTTCCCATCTTTATCCATTTCCACATCATTTTGTTCAACTGCATCTATTTCAACGGTGTCTTTGGAATCTCCCGTATCGTTTTCCTCGGTTTTACCTCCAAAATGGGACTCATTGGACCCAGCAGCCTCCATTGAGTTTTCATTGGTGAGGTCGTTCATCGAGATCAATTGTACCGACGCCTTTGCGTTCATTTTTGGTTTCGAAAGTGGAGTGACGTCGCCAGAAGTGATGTTAACATTTTGTGTTTCAATGGTAGCGTGGGCGGGATCTTCTAATTGAATGTCCAGCCTATTAACGGAGGAGATATCAGGTGTCTGATTGTCATAGACAATAGCAAACTCCTTGTCGTGGTTTACAGGCACATCTACTACAGAGTCGGATTTGTAAGGGGTTGAAGCCTCTAACATTTCACTAACATTACCACACATCCACTCAAGACATTGCCTTACGCATTCATCTACGTCGATTTGGCCAAGTTTGCAATTCAGCGGTTCACTGAAAACCGCTGGCTCAGATATAAAATCCGCTGGCTGGTGATAAAAATGCACAACAATTTTGTCCTGAGCCACACAACATTTGTCGTCCATTTGTAACTCGGGAGTTCCGTCGTTGAGTTCTAAACAAGACTCGCAGTCGAGTGACGCCTCGTCCTGCTGTGTGTCACATGGTAATCCATTGTTTACCTGCGCCAAGTCCCTACTAACAAACTGGCTCTTCATAGCATGGCTAGAATTCTGAGCGTTATTGGCAATCTTCACTACATTTGGTATACTGGAATTATCCAGTAATAATTTGTTAAGTTTATGGGTGAGCTGTTTCGTAAAATTAGGGTTGAGGTCTTGAGCTTGGAAATTAAAGTTTTCTTCGAAATTGTTTTCCTGCTTTAATCTGTTAACTTTAACGGTTACAATGCTCTCTGGAAATTCTGTGCTTGCAGGCTCTTCAGATATAAAATGATTTAAATTGGGGTCTTGGTTAGAGGTACATTTCAAGCCATGTTCATTCTTCTCCACGGCGTTAAGTATTTCAGACAGAACACTTCGGGCTACTGATGTGGGCTCACTTAAATCTACATCGACGGTTGCAAGGCTAGATAATGAGGAGCTGTTTGAGGTAACAGAAGACGACGCATCATAATTCTCAACGAACTCACTTGAAGTAATTTTGTCAACTTCACCATAACACACAGTTGGTGGTGAAGAATCTATTTGTAAGTTATTATTCCAATCGCCATCTGAAGGCATTGTAACAACTATTTCACATTGAGTAGTTTGGGATCCAATCTCTTCTATTTTTGGTTGTGCTTCATCGGAATGAGATTCGGTCTCTCCGTTGCAAACCACATGTTCATACACGATGTTTCCTTTCTTTGCTGTTGTATCTGTCACCTCTCGTTCTGATTTCCCCATCGTCTCCTTTCGGGCCTGGTGATTACGTAGATCGAGAAGAAAGAGGGCGAACGACGGGACCACAAGTTCAGATTTCTCGGCAGATCGGCGGCATGTCACCGAGCATGTTTCCGCCGGAGGTAAAGTCGACCATCGGTTCGTAACTTCGAGAGATTTCGGTCTGACCTTGTCATTGTGAGGTTTAAAATTGTGCATAAGATGCCATGAGTTTCTACCGAAACGGTGTGAATCGTACTCTGTAATTGAGCGAACGTTCATCGTAAAATTGCGCCAATCTTCTAACGCAGCATTATAAATATATATATTTCCAACAACGCTACACCTGAAAAATAAAACATCGTTAAACTTAACCTGATTTTAGTAACAACCACCCACATTAAGCTCAAAGCACAACTCGCACGTAATATCGCTTGAAATAAAGTGTGCTAAACCAGTCTCGCAATGCGATCGGCGGAAATAAGCCTCCGCACGGGCGGAACAGGTAAAGAATACACAGCGACGGCGAGGCTATCGTGTTAAGCTTGCTATGCTATGGCAGCAACGCTTTGGAGAACTGTTTATTATTTATCAAGCCTCGGGCAGGGCGATCGCTTCCACGATAAAATGCGCAGGAAAATCATGGCGTCAACGCCTGTGGTGGAGAAATCAACATTTCAAGTGAACCCACAAACTTCCACACGAATGTCAGGATGTTTCGTGAATTTGCTTTCCGGTTTCGGAATAGGGGATTTACCGTGGATGCTCGGCGCGTCCCGGCAGCTGGTTATCGACGTTGTTTTTTTAGAAATAATTAGGTTTCGAAGCTGCTAAACCGGCAAAGGACTAGTACATCTTGCCAGAATTTGCCTGTGTAGTGGTTGAACCAATAAGATATCGAAGGAACAGTTTTGAAACGGATGGTTTACACCAACTGAAGCATCAAGACTGTATCAAAAATCCAACTGACACGAGCAAATAGGCAATCCAAGCACCAATCCCTCTACATTGTTGTCCAATTTACGTGCGATGTGGCAGTTGCGCAGTTGTGGTAGTGATTGATTGTATGGAAATCAGCGCTCTGGATCCTTCTACAAATTGCTGGGTTAGTTCACTCGGCAGAACGGAATGCGAGCCACAAGAAAAGAAGACGCATCGTCTCAGCATGCCCGGGCCACAAGCAAGAGAAATTGACGGCCCCTGAGGGAACGATGCTGCTGAAAAGCCGTGCATACCTCAACCATAATGCGAGACCAGGGTAAATGACATTAACATAGCAGCACGCAGACATAAGCTATATGCATTTATAGTGTACACGAATACAAAAAAATGCCCTTGGGTGTCTCTCGCTGTATGGTGATCCAATATCAAACAGAACGCCTTATTCATTCCAAGTATCTTTATGATGGTCAGTATACCATTAACCACATGTGATTCAGCGATAGCGCGGCGATATTCTTTGCCAAACTTAACTGGCAAACATTCCACGGTATTCAGACTAGTTTAAGCGGCAACTGGCTCATTGTACGGTCTGTAAGTACAATTACTGGCAATTACCCTCGGCCAATATCGGTGAATTCAAAAAAACGCCGCCGTCAAATATGCAATGTTTATTAAATAAGCAAGATATATTGCCTGACTTTGCTATAGTACACTGTGCTTTGAAGTGCGCTGTTAAGTTACCAAAATTACAACTACACCTTATTCTATACTTAGCAAAGATGCTGAAAATAAACTAATTTAACAAAAACTGCCCGTTTTTCGACACGACCGTACCACGCGTAAGGCTGCTTAAACTTGCATCAATTAATCTTACAACTTATCTGACCTATGACTGCCATTTTTACGCCGGCGCGCATGCTTGAGACTTACAGAAATCCAAAAATTAAACGAATCACTTAAAAGATTGTGCCTTGGGCATAATTAATGTACTTTAAACCTGTTAAGCATTTTATCTTCAGATTATTAACGTCGCTTCGTATAATTTTCGTGGCTGATTAAAACAACAAACTCTTGAATGCGTGCAATTAAAATTTCGACTGAAAGGGCTTAAATGAGCTATTTGTAGGACGGCAGGCATACTAAGAGAACCGTTGGCTTTACCTACCAGTACAGGTAACCTTGTGTTGATAGTGAAATCAACTATACTCTTAGACCTAGTCTTCAGACTGGTAAATATGGCTTGGTCCAATGAACAGGCGGCACGCAGGTACAGGGCTTACCCAATGAGCAACACTGACAGCTCGAAAACCTAACAAGTTTATGTTACAAAACGGTATAAGGATTGGCAACCACCGCTACCCAGCAACGTATTGTGACTCACGAGTTAATGGCTCGATCTGTCAAAATGACTTTATGTTTAACTGAGCCATTTGCCTTGGCAATGACTGGTCGTGTGGACCTTACACATAGATAGCGCATTCTCAATGACAAAGTCAAACCAGCAACAGCTAATCTTCCCCAATTTCGGCCAATCTAGTATTCTACACTGCCTTGCTTGATCGTCTTTAAGGAAATAACAAACTCTCCTCTAGGTCGGTCTTATCGTCACGAATCCTTCTTAGCTAAGCGGTTGATAGATAACACGCCGGGCAGTTAATGACATAATAATTACAACTTCAGTTCGACGCTACGCTAGGTCACTTGCCTTGAATTCTACGTAACAAGCGATGATAGTTACGTCAACAGCTCACACTGTTGTTTTTACTACAGGGTCGCGGGCATGGATGTATTGAATTCCTAAGCGACGGAGTAGGCTAGTGAGCTAGCTACCCGACCGCGCGCCCATAAACAACGCTTGGTCAGTAAGTGTACAGTCCATTCACTGAGCTTCAAATTGTCGTTAACGTCGCAAATTCTTGAAGCGCGTGTAAACACACACGCGCGCGCAAAGCAAGAGGTTAAATTAGATTACCATTTATTGTCTTGTTCGCTACTTGGTGTTTAATTACACCTGGCTGCTCAAGTGTTTGCCGTAGTAAACAAAGAAGACACAACTGTAACACATCTGCTAAGGTTACGTTGTTGCCAATGTGTGACTGGAAAGATATTTTGCTGTCACAAATTATGACGACTATTCTAACCTTTTAAACTTTGAAGATTATTGCATACAAATCACGAAGAGTAAGCCTTTTATTTATTTTTTTATACGCTAATTGTATTGATTCTAATGTTAGAATATATTATTAATTTTTGGCATAGCCTATATTAAATATTTCGAAATAAAAGGATATATTTTATCCCATTTTTGCAAATTGTCGGAGATTGAAGAGTTGGAAGAAGTGACTATTCGTAGACCATCGGGTGTAGTTTTAAACCAACAATGGGTTTTTCACTCGGACCATTTTTGAATTTCATGTATGTGAGCAAATCGTGGCTTCCTTGTTGAAAAACGCTTGTGTTCACACGCCACCTTACGTCAAAAGTTCGATTGTAATTGAACCACTTGGTGAGCTCTTGCACAACACGAAGATCAATTGCGATTTGCCCAGTCAGGTGGTTGTTTTAATTTAATCACTTGATTTACCGACTCAGATACTGTATACTAACAAAAAAATAACGAAGGATGTCACAGTCTGTGTATAGAGGTCAAATTAATACGAACGATTAGTCTGACTGGTTAGTGGGACGCCTTTCACCGAGGGCTTGTAGTTTCATAACTGTTCGCTAGCTAGTCGATTGTGTCCTTGGACAAGGCACTTAACGTGCATTGCCAGAATCCAGCGGAATGATGGGTTCTGCCAAATTAAAGGAACGCATTAATCATACACAACAGCATCTCCGGAAAATCGACGATAGGCGCGAGGTAAGTGTACGCCCATGTGTGTACGACCATTGCGTTTTCCCCATTCACTGGGATAAACATAAATATCCTATTCTATCCTCCTATCCTATCCTAAATTTACTGTTAAACGCGACCTGGTTATATTTTGAACATTTTTATTGTGAAGATTTGACAAGAGAACTATTTTAAATTTAAGTTATTATTGCGTCTTATTTTGAAACAAGTCAGGTCGAAACCAGCGGTTAAATACTGAATTATGTCCTTGGTTAGAGCACTTAGCGGACACCTTTTGAATACAATGTATTAATGGATTTAACAAAAACGATAGAAACGTCTCAAACATACAACCCTTTAGTGGGTTTAGCGGCCACGTCTAATTATACCGAAACTCGATAATTTATTGGTTTTTAGACGTGTAATAACGACTGTCGTTTGCCGTTTTTTCCCGTTTACCAAATTTTTATCAAAGGTATTGCATCGTGTTTTTATTGTGAAAACGAAAATAAACTAAACTAAAATAAACCCACTGCAATGACTTGGTGTATGTATTTAGGGTATATGGATTTGACAGGTCAGAACATGTATTGGTGTTATCAATATGTTTTTGTCGAAAACGCAAAATTGAGGCTCGGGTTTTAGGGTCAGTAGTTAAAGAGAACTCACACGAAGGTCGTATAAGTAGTTTTGAGTGTGTACAAAGCCGTTTGGTCGGTGAGTTACGCCAGATCCATAAAAAGTGTAGTGTCAAGATAAACACACGCGGTATACCGCAGCAGCAAGCTAAGCGAAACTGAGCTACGGAGCTTATTGCCACAAGCAATAGACCATCACCATTGAGTGTACTGGCAAACTGTACTGCATTAAAAAGACAGCGGCCGTTCATCAAGGCTCTATTTGGGCTTTGATTTAGAGAAGTCAATGTCAACTCAATATATAACGATTGTTTTACCTGTTTCAAGAGATCAGTTATTCAATGATTTATTGGCTTAAGTGGACAGTGTGAGTTCTAATTTATGTTGTATAACTAGCGAGTTTTTAAACCCTACCAGAACTCTTATCTTCATTTAAAGTTTAATCTCCTTCACATGGCAATGCAGCTTAGTGCAATATTAAAAATCAGAAGTCTTATATTTAATCTCTTTGTATGCACCGCTACTTTTCTTTGCGGATATTCTTAAATCGTTTTATTGGCACTATAAAAGCAGCAGGTCTTCTGCCGAACTTTCGTAGAACTATGTCGATTTTATATGGCAGCTTCTTCCTATGTCCCAATACCAGAGAAGATTTAGCAAAATTGAAGTGGACATCAGTAATGTTTCGATGATCAGGTTATATGAGATACTAGGGACAGTTGTAAACTAAAGAATTCTGAATTCGTCTTTTGTTCGAGTTTAGATCAAGTAGTAGCGAAGTGGCGAGGCGATTTATGATTCGTTTTCAAACAATATTTCAAGAATGATTGATAGCGCTGGAACATCAGAGCTAAATATTGACCTTTTGTCTCTTCGATATAACCGCAGACGAACTTCGTAGGGCTCTCATTTTAAATCATTGAATCAAAGCGAGAAAGGCTGTTGCACCTAACAAAAGTTGCACCTTTCGATCTCTGCTCTGAGCAGGGTTTGGTCACTTTCGGTACGACCTTAACAAGCCTAGTTTTATTGTTTGTTTTTACTC
>AACT01065432.1:0-11690 GCA_000149265.1 Ciona savignyi | reverse complement strand
TGTCATTGTGACTCGCTCAGGAGAACCAGCGATTCTTAGTAGTTCTTCCCCCCTCGGACCTTTGCCATTCGATGGGATCAGCCCCACCACGTACGTCTGTGGGGAATTGAATGTGATGAAACCCCGTAATCGGGTTTTACAGATTGCATTTTTATACAGTTCTTATTGCAAATTCAACAACTGATTTTTGTACCGATTTAAAGATAAATACGTTGTTAGTGATGATATAAATATTTCATTTAAAACTTGCCTCAGTAAAATATAGAAAGACAGGATAGAATGGTCGTGTGGCTAAATTTTTCACATGACTGATTTATATGTACAGATTTATTGATAAAAACTGTTATAGTGACAAGCCCCATATGCGTTTATAACTTCAAATAAAAAATTGTAAAAAATACCAAGAATAACAAATAGAACATTAAATAATTATGTGTCCAATTGATTAGCTCAACAGATTCACACTTGTTCGTTGATTATTTGATGCCCGATTTTCTATGATTTTTAACCCTGTTCTTGAGTCAGTTGCGTAGTCAGCGAAGATAATAAGATAATGTTGAGTTAAATAAATTGTTCTTAAATGCTACAACGACTTACCAGAGCTCCTTCAGCTCTCAATTCCTCCGAAACCACGCTAACGTCATCTTTCGATCTTCCGTCGGTAATCGTAAGCACAACGTCTCTCACGTCAGAACGATCGCCATTTCGAATTTCCAAAATGAAATCTTTTGCGTGATCCAACGCTTTGCCGATCCATGTACCTGATCATAATGCAAAGTTCGAAAGGTTAGCTTGTCGGTTTAGTGCATGGCCTTTAATCAAATTCGAAACTCATCGCTGGGTTGTGTTCTTGGGCAAGGAACTTCGAACATTGCTTGAAACCAGTGAATTTTTTCCACAAAATTAAAGAAACATGTGAATGATATACAATAAACTGTAGTAGCTTCGATACTCAACAGTGGGCATGATGTAATCTGATGATTGTCTATGTGTTAACGTCTTCTGTGCTTTCCCATTAACGGAGATAAGCATATCAATTTAAATGTGATAAAAGAGGAACGAGTGCTGATAAGACCCTATGCTTAGGAACTACAAGTAATCGAACAAAAATATTTAATTTGATTTTTAATAATATTTACATAGATCTATGTGAGTGAAAAAGTCTTTGTAACAAGAACAGTTATCCGATCATCTCATAAATACAAAAGAACGCGTTTAATTGCCAAAACATGGGTAAGCTCAATGTCTTATTATTAAAGTTATTTCAGTGTATTTTAATGTATATGGCATAGAAATCCTAACTTTTAGTAAAAACCAATAATTTATATGGTTCAGACAATGCCTGCCAATTGCCTTGGCCAACAAAACAACTGACTAGCTGGCAACCTGTTTCCAGTATGAAATTAAATTGATGAAACTGTTCATTACCTCTTCCATTGTATGGCATTTCATCTAATGCTGCTAGAAGTCCTTGTTTGTCACCAACGTAATCGTTGAGCAAGATTTGAGAAGTTCTGTCGGGTCTTCGGTTGTATCTGAAGATCGCTATGTGTGTTCCAAGTTCCGAGATATCAAACAATCTTCAAAATAAAAAAAAACAGTTAAATTTAGTTTATTTTTCATTACAAATGGTAAACGTGCACCTATCTATTAAACATATTAATAAAAAGCAACATGGTAGGTATTAAAACAAATTTATCTTTAAATTCATAATTATGGGTTCCTTCAGATTTTAAATAAAAACACATTTTGATTTTACGTTTTTTTTTGCGTTACTCTTGTGACGGGAATGTTATGTTGCTAGATTATTGGTATAAGGGGGTTATCCAAACAGGTTGCCTGAACCCAGCGGATTATTGGGTTTTACCAAATAAAAGGAACGTGTCTATCATATACAACACACTGCAATAGCTACGGTAACCCGACAATGGGCGCGAGGTGATCTGACGATTGTCCATGTGTTAACTCGCTTGGTTTTCCCATTCACGGGGATAAACATGTATATCCGATCCTAATGAGATAAAAATGTCTAAGCAGTTATTATGTTAAAACCTTCAATATCCGTAATAAATAAGTTTCAATTTTATCTTCTTTTAAATTTGCTATTTTTGTTCATGTGCTTACTCTATTATGTCCTTGACAAATTGCTTCATCACTTGCCAGTTTTCCGCCCCAACAGACGATGAAGAATCAAGGATGATTATCATGTCGACGACTGAGTTTGGTAGACACGCTCCTGTAATTGTGTAAAATATTTTTATTAAAAATGGTTGGCCTGTTTAACTTATTTGTTGGCTAGATAGATAAGTGTGCGATGCCTTTTTACCATAAGGTTGCAGGTTTAAAATTGTTTTACTAGATAAACATTTTTGTTCCTGGGCAAGGCATTTAATGGACCTTTCGACCCCCAACGGAAAAATGTTTTTTATTTATTATTAAAAAAAGCGCCTTAATCTTACTTAACACACATGAGATAACTCCGGTAACCCAACATAGGGCATATGGTAATCGGACCCATATGAGAAAACTTCCTAATATATTTGCTAGAAAGTCTTAAAATTGGCTATGTGGACAACCCTTACTTGTTTGTTTCTAAATTTAGGGGGATAAAACATGAATATCGCATTCTAATAAATCTCTTACTGTCACTTACTAGCACAGCAGGGAGCAGGAAACGACCAGGAATCAGGTTGACAGTTAGTTGTTGAAAGTCCCTCTGGATATAAACTGTAGCCTGCCGTTTCGTTGCACTGGAATGTGCACACTGAATTGTACATGTTGCCGTTGGTACAAGATACTTGGCCGTTTACAACATCACCTTGTGGACTGCATTGAATTGCTGGAACATGGATGAAAGTTTGGGTTATAATATGTCAGATTACGATTTTTGGCTTTGGCAAAGATTGTTGCTAAAATGTGGAAATTTGGAACTAAGGTAGTAAAATACAAAATTAGTTAAAAATTAAAGCAGGAGAAGCACTTAGAAGGGTTATTGATTGGTAAAAATTTTAGCATTCGATTTGTATTAAATTAATATAGTTAGTTTTAGTTCAGTATCAAATTCCATAATTTTAATTTTCTATATTTTCACTCTCCTATAGTTTCAAGCTAAAGATGGGTATTTTACTGCAGACCAACTGGAGAAGGTTTGGTTGTCGTTATACTTACAGTTATATTATATCAGGTGTTTTTTTGTTAAATAATCTAATTTATTTTTCAACATTATAGAAACATGCTCAGATACCAGAATATTATATATTATATTTCTATAACGTAACATGTACATTGTACAATTTATCATGATAATTGATATTTACCTTCGCAAAGGTGTTTATTGGTTAAATAATCTAATTTTTTTCTCAACATTATAGACACATGCTCAGATACCAGAATATTATATATTATATTTTTTATTTCGTATCATGTATAATTTGTCATATTAATTGACAATTACCTTCGCAAACTGGCGCTGTGTCATTAAATGTCAAAGATCCATCAGCATTTTTGGTGCAGGCGGCGATTTGAGGACCGATCACTTTAAATCCGACATTGCAACCGTATTCGCATGTGGAACCAATTTTGTTTCCATTAGAACAAATTCTGAAACCATTTGCTGGTCCTGCTGCTGCATCAGGGCATTGCTTTGCTGGAGGTACAAAATTAGTAGTGTAAGGGAAATGTAGAAAAACAATATGAAAGTAAAAATGCTGTGATGTAAAAACAGGAATTTTTTTTTTAAATATATGTTCACAAATTACTACTTAACTACAAGGGACCATTTTAAAGACGCAACTTATATAAAAAACAAAGACAAGAAAATTTTAATTTAACCTTCATTTTACGTAGCATGCAAAAACAAAATTTTAAAACGGTGTTGCAAAGACACAGCATGCAAAACTTTATGAAGAATGCAAAAATAAATTACATTCACAAATTGGAGGTTAAAGATAAGGCATCCCTAATATTATGTAGGATAAAAAAAACATACTAAAGTATACAAATATTGGGTAAAAACAAGGCACGTGTAACTTAATCTTTTATTCACAAAATTGGCAGGGTTGAAACCCAGCAGTCAAAACATTATGCAGCATACAAAAATATATATCTTAAGTTCACAACTGGTGCTTAAATACAGCCCTAACTTTATGTAGGATCAAAAATATACATTTTAAGTTCACGAACTGGTGCTTAAAGACACCCCCAACTTTACATAGCATCAAAAAACAAACTTACGTTCACAAATTGGTGCTTGATTATCAAATAACCTGATTCCACTGCCGTAGTCGGTGCAAGTAGAGTATTGGGGGCCATTTCGGACGAAATCGGTGTGGCATGTGTATTCGCATATTGAACCAAGGGAGTTCCCACCACTACAGGTTCGCATACCGTTCATGGGTGCTGGCTGTGCCTCATTGCACTGCTTTCCTGTTGGCACACAAAGAGAAAGATAACAAACAAAACTTTTAAACTAAAGTGGGAGATAACAATCAAAACTTTAACTCGAAATTTCTTTTAACCCATGTCAGTTTCTATATGTATTCTCCTATATTTCCCTTTATGCTATAATTAGCCAAACAAATACAGTACATACGTTGACATCTACCTTCCACTAAATCCTATATGTATTCCCCCTATATAATCCGTTTAGTTTAGTTATTTTTTGCAGCACTATTAAAAAGTCAAACGAATTAAAACAAACAGTCATTTAAACACAATATTTAAAAAAAAGATATAATTAAATAAATAGAGCAGACGCGGGCACCAAACCTAAGCAAAAGAACAATAATGTGCAAACAAAATTTAATAAAGACCAAAACAATATAGAACCCTGAAGCAGATTACAATTTTCCAAACAAATACATATGTTCACATCACACCTTCCACTAAATCCTATGCATATTCTCCTATATTCCCCTATATGTTATGATTATCCAAACAAACACTTACGTTGACATCGAGGTGCTTCATTGCTCCATACACCATCGACCACCCCACTAGAACCATCGCACATGATCTCAATGTCACCGATCAAATCGTACTCGAACTCGCATGCAAAGATACATTTGCTTCCAGCTAAATTGGAATTTGTGCAACTCACAGCGCCGTACATGGGGTTTACTTGGACTGGATTACATTTGATTTCTGTAAAACAGCATTTTTTATTAACTTTATACTTACAAAAGAGGATGACAGTGTAAATTGTAAATTATCTGAAATAATATATTAGTATCCATATATAAGGTATTAAAACAAACATAAAACTTAAGTAATACAATATATTTCAATTTTTCATATTGTTTGTTTGGTTTACAGATGGTTTGGTGTTCCCCATTGTGATATTTTGCACAGACTAATAATCCATATTAAATCCTAAGCAAATTGTATCTTGTTTTTTTTTTGCCAGGGTGCAAATATGCAACATCTCTATATTTCTGTTTATATTATATATTTGCTTTTCAGTTTAAAAAATTACTTAATTTTAGCATAACTTTCATGAGTATTAATTACAAGAGATCAAATTTTAAAGGCAAGGGTGCAGTTTGCACCCCTGGCACCCATCAATTTATACCAAGGCTATAAAATATAACTTACTCTTATGTAGATAGTAATACTGGAAACTTTTTCACCATACACCTAATATACTAGTAAACCGATTGCAAAGCCCTAAGCACTCTGACAGATTCGTCTAGTGGGTGAGTGCGTTGCCTTTTAGCCAAAGGGTTGAGGTACGAAACTGGTCGCTAATTAATCGGTTGTGTCCTTGGGCAAGGCACTTAACAGAAATTGCCTAACCTGAGCATACTAATGGATTCTACTGAATTGAAGGAACATGTCTATTATACACAACACACTGCAATAGCTCCGGTAACCCGACAGTGGGCGCGAGGGAATCTGACAATTGCCCGTGTGTTAATCCCCTTGGTTTTCCCATTCACTGGGATAAAGATGAATATCCTATCCTCCTATCCTATCCTAACTATTATATTGCCTGTGTGTTAACCTGCTTGGTTATCCCACCGGAATAAACATAAATATCCTATTCTATATACCAGCCCAACAAAGCACTCACGTTGACAGGTTGGTGCTTGCGAACTCCATACACCGACATCACCGTCCATGTCATCATTACAAGTCATGTTGGGAGAACCAACTACAGCAAAGCCGGCTTTACATCGGAAGTCACATTCACTTCCAACCACATTGCGATCAGTGCAACTCACGTATCCATTGATTGGCTGGGTTGGGTGTGGTTGGCAGGTAATCGCTGTAATTCAGTGAACGAGTTAAATATGTGGTCAAGTTATTTGGTAACAATAGAAAAACAAAGATAACAAGTTTGTGTATAATGTGTAATACTCATAAAAGCATCCTGTACATTTTTTTTACTATTCTTTTTACCGGGCTTAGTTTCGAACCCATAATGGGTTCGTTGCTAAGACCGTTTTTTGTATGTAAGTTGGTTAATGTATCGGTCGCGTTAACCATTCGTCTACACGACCGTACACATGCTGTACAATTGCTGTAATTCAGTAAACAAGTTAAACTTAATAGTAGAGGTATTAACAGCAGAAATACAAAGAAAATATGTTTGTGCACAAGTGTAAATAATTATATAATCCCACTGCTTAATAGCTGTCTCTAAACATATAGCCAAAAATAAAATATATGGTCAATTTATTTTGCAACATTAAGAATCCACATAAAACCATTTTGTGTATAATGTAAATAATAATCAAATCATGCTGTACAATTGCTGTAACTTTATAATCAAGTTATAAACAGAAGAAATATAGATAAAACAAGTCTGTTTATAAGTGTAAATAATAATATATTCATGCTGTGTGAATCCTGTATTTTATTGAAAAAGTAAACTGTATAATCAAACTAATTAGTAACAGTAGTAATACACAGAAAACAAGGTAATTTGTGTATAAGTGTAAATAATAATTTGATCATGGTGTAGAATTGCTGTATTTTAGTTAAAAAGTCAAATTATTTGGTCAATTCAGTTAAAAAAAGTGAAAATTAAAAAAAAAAGTTTATATATCATTTATATACCTAATGTATATCTAGAGAAGAGGGTTTGTGTTTCTAGTGTGCATTACTATTTACCCGTACATGCTACCAAAACCCTGCAAACGGTCTGTAATTATCGAAAACAAAAATTAGACATTCCGCAATACAACAAGAATCATTAAAACCATGTTGCTACATTATTTCTTACCACATGGCTTTCCACATATCTGTTCTCCTATCTTAGCAGCCACATCTTGATTTAAACCTTTAAATCCTTCTGAGGCAACAAGAACTCGATCTGAAGATCCAGCTATCATGTTCAGCTGATTTGAATCCAAACCCATGCGCATTAGATGGGGTAATCCCAAGAACGTATGTCTGTATAAAAAAAGAGCTTAATATTTTGGATAAATATTTATTAAAACATATAAAATAATAACATAATATTTTTTTAAAAAATGTTTTATGTTCATATGTCAATACTGTATATAAATATATATATATATGTGTAAATAATGAATTTTGTGTTTTGATATTTGTTGGTTTCTATTGTTTGTTAATTAATTATCCACGAATGTATGTTATTATTTGATAAATAAATTGAATTGAATTGAATATGTGTTAATAAGATGAACTTGCCATTTGCTTAATCTGCGTCTAAACATGTAGACATGTTGCTTACATGGCTTCCTATTTGCATATTTAAACCACAATTCTGACTACTAAATTAATCCCAATAACATGGTAATGGAGTCAGTCTGACTGAATAGATTGAAGGTTTAATGTGCATTTTAGCTAAAGGTTTTCAGTTTCGACAATGATCACAAGCTAGTCAGTTGTCTACTTAAACAATGCACCTAGTGGAAATTTCGTGATACCAGTGAAATAGTCGGTTCTACTAAAACTGTAAGATTTTTTAAACAACACACTGCAATAGGTTCTGTATCCGGGCAGTGGGCGCAAGGTTATCTAACAGTTATGTAAGAATGCCCCTAATATAATCTCAAAGTAATCTGATAATTATCTGCGTAAAATCGCCCCTTGCATTTTAACTTTTCAGAGAAAAAAATATGAATAAAGAATTTTTACATAAAATCAAACTCCTGTTAAAATGGCAATAACCGGAAAATCATTCATATTTACCAAGGTTCCTTTCTCTCTTAGTTTTTGGGAAGGTAACATGACATCATCAAATGAGATGCCATCGGTTATTGTCAAAACTACGTCTTTTACTTCTGGTCGATTTCCATTCAGTGAGCTTAGGATTGTGTTCAGTGCATGGGATAACGCCTGCCCGGTTAATGTCCCTGTAATTCAAACAACTTGTATATTCTTAGTTACTTATTTTTATCATATTAACATTTATTCAGTAAATGTGTACTTCTATCTTGCAATCTTCATATTGATATAAAATAATTAGTGTGTACCCTGCAGTACAGAGGTACAAAAATTAAACAACACTGTTAAAAAAGAGAAAATTATATAGATACAAAAATTGAATATTTCTCTAACAAAAAAGAAAAAATATAGGTACAAAAATAAAGGGAAAAATGTGCAAAAAAGGAAATCACAGGTTAAAAAATATTATATACAAAAAGAAATATAAAAAATAAAGATTATCTAAAAATAGAATTTGGTGTCAGTATGCTGTGCAACTTAACAATTACCTGATCCATCATAGGGAATGGAATCGTATTTCCGCAGTAGACCTTGTTTGTTATCTGGGAAGTCAGAAAGCAATATCTGTGTTGCAGTGTCCACTACTCTGTTGTATCTGAACACAGCAATTCTAGTGGCAGAAGAGGAAATCTCAAATGTGCTGAAATAAAAGGAACTTTTAAGAATCTAAACTAAGTAAAGCTGAAAACTTGTTTTATGTGTGCAAAAGTTAATCGTTTGGTAAAATATACATATTCATCACTATTGTTATAATGTTGGGTTTACAGTTTGAATCATTATATTCTTATGGGTGTGCATTATGCAACTCTAGCATTGTTAACTTTACGCCTATGAACATAAGAATTTTCATTTATTGCAAAAACAATAACTTACTTCATAATTTCGCATACATTGTGCTTTTACTTTTGTAACTTGTTTTTTTTTCACATTATTGGTTTAAATGTTAAAAAATTTCTTGATTTTAAAACTTTCAATGCAATTTCTCTTAAACTTAAAAATTCTTATAAAGGTTTATAAAACCTATTTAGAGGGCAAGGATGTAGTATACAGTCTTATGACCCCTAAATATAATCCCATAAACACAAGAATTTCTATTAATTGCAAAAAAACGGTAACTTACTTTATAATTTCTCGGACAAAAGTCTTCATAATTTCCCAATTCTCTTTGCCCACTGAAGAAGATGAATCCAGGATAATGACAAAGTCCATCACAGCATATCGCGGACAGCCAACTGAAAATTGGTAACATCAAAGCTTCATCCAGTTAATATACTGTTATTTACATTTTGTAAAGCACTTTATGGTAATAAAAACAACCTAGACAATATTATTGAATATATGTCAGATTGAGTAAATGTATTTTTAAATAAATTTGCAATTTTGCTCCAAAGTAGGTCAGTTTTAAAAGTTATGTAGCCAATAAGGTAAGCAAAACGCGTGTTTATTAATTTTTTTTATAATCTATAATGGTTGAAATTTAGGTATACTCTTTTAGTGCTTACATGTACAACAGTGTCTTCTATTGTCAACTTTGCCCAAAGTAGGAATATTTTAACAGTTATGTAGCCAAAACATATAGAAAACTCCATTTAATTTAATTTATTGACAATGTTGTTTAAAAATTAAGTTTAGTATCTTACGTGCACAACATGGCCTTCTGCTATCCCATTCCCTCGAGTTATTGCAGGTGCTTGAAGTAAGGCTCTCCGGAAACAACTTATAACCCTTTGCTTCATTGCACGAGAATGAGCATTGTGACCCAACCATATTACCATCAGTACACTGCACATCTCCATTTGTGATTGTCCCCATTTTCAAGCAGTACTCCGCTGGAAATAATCACTGGGCTACTGATACAAGCATATGCATATATTGTTTGATTGATCGGTGATGTTATAGTTTATAGTTGTGTTAAAGTAGGAATGAGATTGCGTATTATTGTAATTATATGTTTGCAATAGTTAATTAATGTGATGTATGCATAGAATAGTGTATAATTGTGTTACCGTGTGTATGCAATAATATAATTATTTAAGAATTTATCTAAAAGCATATTATTGTTTTTATGTGCCTGCAATATGATATTATTGTGCTAAATATTTCAAATGACTATAATTATCATGTACCGTTGCAATATTTAAAATATATTTTTACAACTATGGATAAAAAACATACAAATCAGTTTAATTAAATTAAAACACTTACCATTGCAGATATTTGCCGATACAAATACAGTCACAAAAAATAACAATTTTCGTCTCATATCCGTTCTTTTTCACCTCTAAAAATAAGTTGGTTTGGCAAACAAAGTTATATTATATAATATCAAATTATTACACTTTTATTTGTCTATCTCTAACTAGAATATTTGACTCTTGTATAGTTTTGTAGCACTGCCTTATATAGTCCATCTCAGTGATTACTCAGTCTACTGTCTATGTATTTACAAATAACAAATTTAAGTGTTGATTGAGAGCTTTTGTTAGACTGGCTTTCTAAAACACAAAATGCAGACAATTTTAAATATGTTATGCCCTCTAGGCCTCTTTCTAAAACACAACTTTTGAAGGAGATTTAGTTTATAAATATACAATCAGCCATAAAACAATAGAAAAAAATCCTTGAAAAAATAACCTGTTATTTTAACTGTCAGTACAGGTTTTTAAATATTATTAAAATATATAAATTATATAGTTGCACTGTGAACCTACTATAAAAATAATCAACTTGATTTTTTTTAAATTACACTTATCAAATAAGTCCAAATTTAAGTTTTAAGGAAAAAATTTTTATGACATTACTTTAATGTTAGATGATTATAGGTCTCTTTAACTACTGTGACATATTGTGTTTAGGGCGGTTTAGTTGTTTTTATATTATTTGCTTAGTTAACATATTTTAGTGTACATTATTTTATTTTCAGTAAACACTACTGAAAACGATTTTAACTGCCAAATATGATATAAAATGTATGTTTTGTTGTTAAAAGGAGAACACATGGAGTGTTATTACATGGGGTAACTGTCAGATTACCACGCACACACCCTTGCACATTGGATTACCGGATCTATTGTAGTGTATTACTAACGATTAAAAAGTTGGTCATTTGAATTTCCTTTTTCAAAAACACGACCAAATAGCTAGCGACCAGTTTCAATTCTGCAACCCTTCGGCTGAAAGTTGACATACTAACCTACCAAACTCCTAGATAAACTTAATGACAAAATTACAACACCTTTTAATATAGTTGTTATCTATTTACACAATCAAGATAATAAATGCATTAAATAAATCACAATAATCAAAAAATCTTTATCGTTAAGTTACCATTATAGATTTACAGCAGAGCTAAACATGTGACTTTAAGCATTTATCAATTTTGTTTTTTAATCAATTAAACATGAATATAATTTCTGAATCAATAGCATATAGCATATTTACATAAAATTACCATACAAGCACATAAGTGTAAGTGTTTGTTCAAAAACAAGCAC
>AACT01065291.1:0-12516 GCA_000149265.1 Ciona savignyi | reverse complement strand
GCTAATATTTTCTTTCTCTGGTGCAAAGCAAATTTTCTTGCAAATTACGCCATACCAAAATATAATTGGAAAATAGAAAAAGACGAAAACAATAGTCCCAAGTTTGTAATAATATGAAAATTAACGTAGCTGACATAGGTTAGCCACACGTTGCCGCCAAACCTAATGATTGTTAAATAATAATGCTAAATAAAAAGTAATTTGTTTGCAAATTGTTAAATTAAGTATTGTGGAATAATATTATCGCCTAAAGTGAGAGTTCTTTCAGAAATCTAAAATTTTCAGTCCACTTGTCGGTCAAAAGATGGGCCAAACCTTTAGCATTGGATATGGCGAACAGCCTTGGTGGATTGGAATCTAAATCTTCCAACATCCTTGGAGAGGAGGCGTATTCCTTCTTCCCCCCAAGAACGGACCAAAATTGAGAAGACTCAGAACCTTCCTTCTGCTCAGCAACGCTGTGCTTGCAAATTGCGCCTTTTATTACAAATATAAATTAGTATACGATATTAAAATGTTAATTATATTATATACCAGCTGTGAAACGCGCAGCGGCCACTTCCGCGTCACTAGCTCCACGCCCAATCCAAATAAAGCACTCGTTCTTGGTTTTTACTACAAATGCGTCGTTTGAGTTCAGTGAACTTGCTGAGTTAGTCACTTCGATGGCTTTGGTACCACCAGCAGATGTGGAACGAACCTTTGAAAATTATGTTTTAACATTAAAACATTCGGTCTGGTAAATGAGAATGGTTTTACCTGGTAAAGTGCAGTCTCAGACAGTCCGATCTCCTTTTTCGCTGTTTTGTCGTAACCCCCCTTGGATATCACGAGGGGATTGCCGAATATGCTCAGCAGGTGTGGTGGCTCTTTTCCCTGAAATTAAACATAGCCTATAAATACCATTCTACTATTTTCAAAATATAACCAAAAGATCAACAATAATTACCTCGACCACTCGCACTTGTACCGGTCTCCCGCCGTATTGATCGTCTAGTTTGGTTGTAAGAATCGCTGATCCACCAATCTAAGGTGGAACAAGTCAATAACAAACACATGCAAACAAGTAATCTGGATATTTGCTCACATCAAACTATAAGAACAATTGCTGATAACTGTAGTGAACTCAAAAAAGTACAAAGTTTCAAACCTATAAAACTAAAATAGAAACCGGATGTTAGTGCAATATAATCCAGAGAGGCTATGAAACGTGAATTTAAATAACATATTCTAACTTGTATAACCGTTTGTACAACCTATGAAGCCATTTGTCAATTTAAAAAGCAAACCTCATCCTTAGTAGCTTGTGCCCCTTGCCAGAAATAAATGATATATTCCTCTCTTGACCGAGGTGTATAGGTGTACAATATGATGTAGCAATCACCGGTGTAGAATCGACCATATTCTTCTTTGTTGATCGCCACCTTGTCATTTCCTTCAATTCTCCACACCTGAACCTACAGCATCGGGAAAATAAGGTTAGACCTATGCATATAGTTTGATTGCACTGCAAAATCAATTACGTTTTCTAAGTCAACTTAAAATAAATTTATTGCAAATATCCTACTTTTCCTGATCCATTATCCACCATTCCGTGTTTGGCAGCAAGTTTTGGAGTTTTGTACAATTCCTTTACGTCGAATTTGGTCTAAAAATAAATTAATATAAATTTAAGTACTGTAGTGTAATCATGATGATCTTTGACACAAACCTTGTCGACGATAGCAATTTTATTGACCGAATAAGCCTTTCCAAATCCTTCTACGTGATCCTTTCTTTTCCAATCTTTGAAGAATTGTGTAAATAAAGCCGACTCTGCTCCTTCAGCCATTACCTATATATATATACATGAACTTGTTTAAATCGTCTAAGAAAATTACAAAATATTTGTAGAAAAAAAAATTGAAACAAAAAATTCAGCATTTTTGTTGAGAATTAAATAAGGGATACCTGTATTTTGGTAAACGGTTTGTATTTTTTTGTTTTGATAAATTCTTCAGCATTTTTCAACGCACCAACTCTCTCATCCTTGCTTGCTGCTTTGCCTATGTGTTAAAAATATTTATTTTATTTTAGCAAGCTTTTAAGTGTAATTCATACTGGCCAATTCACGTATTCCATGCTGTAATGAATATTTATTATACCTTTCCAAACAAAAATGGAATGTTTTGCTCCGTTATCCACAATAAAGCAATCTCCACTCAAAAGAGAATCTTGCTTGAACGGGGCAGCTCCAATCTCCTTCATTTCGAGAGTTCCAGTGTCTGATGATACGTGGTACAAGGTTGCTGCCTTTCTTTTAATCGGTTTTTGAGAAACATCCTCATCAACGACCTCTGGCCTGATGTCCTTTGGACTGCCAGCCAAAGCCTGTAACGTGACAAGAATGTTTTAATGTGAAATATAATCCAGCCAGTGCGGTTAGAACAGTTATAGCTGGTAGGACGGTCAATCTACCAATTGCAAGAAACCTGCTGCTATATAGTTGGTTGTGGACATGCGCAGTAAACTTCTTGGGTTTTTTTGAATCCATTGAAATAATGATCCGAACAAAGCTATAGCTACATATACAACATACAGAAGTAAATCCGGAAACCTGGGCGTATACAGTAAACCTACGTTTACCGGTGTTATATCGCGATTATTCGTACCACACACGGAATAAGATAATAGCCACAGCCGAGAAAGTGTGTGTAATATTTAAATAAACAGCCGTAAACCTTTAACATTAATGCCGGGTACTTGTCGCCTTCGTCCAGAACCGAAATTTTTCCCTTTCCTGCTTTCTCGTTGTTTTTAATGTTGTTAATAATTTCACAACCTTTGAGGCGCTCATAACGATTGCTCACACTCCCGTTCCATTGAAAGAGGTCCTAAACATAAAGAGTGTCATGCGTCATCAAATCTTGTGCCGTTTCATATCGTTGATAATTTTATAGGTTTAAATAAGTTATATAGTTAGAGTTTTGTTGCTTTTTCTTTTGATGTCAATTATATTATCGTTGTTTAATAAGACGTAGCAATGTCTTAACCTAAGGCAAACCACCAAAAAAATTCGGTCACCCGCCAGTGCACACAAAGTAATCTGATGTTTGCTGCGTATTAAAACGCCTTGCGCTTAACCATTTATGGGGATAAAATGAATATTTTCTTCTAAGTTACAAATACGGGAGTATGTTTTTGCCGTACGTTTTCCACTTCTACTATAAAGATGTCTCCTTGGTTAAAAGATTTCCATGTCATTTCGACTTCTGTCATCCGCACCATCCGCTTTCCTTTCAAGTGAAGCAACCTTTTGACATCGCTGACGTTTGTTCTGGCATGGTTGAACCCGGATGCAACACCTCCTTTCTGCGAAGGTAAACACACCAAAGTAGTACATCTATTTTATTTTGCATGAGGGCAGGTAGACACTAAATAAATGTCAAATATAATATAAAATAGTTTAGAATAAGGACATTACAAAGTTGAAATCACATCAAGTGTTATAGATATATAACATTAAATATTGATTGGTATCCTATTGGCCTCCCCGGAAACAATCTGTACAGATACTACCAAAATAAACATATTCTACAGCAATCAGGCTAAGGAACGCAAAGGGGACTCTAGTAAAAGATTTTTCAATCCTGAAAATAACAGATAACAATGCAATATTTATTTCACAAAATATAAGAAACGTTTGCTTGGTGTGGACTCTGCAGTCTAGTCTTCTAAAGTGATAATACTTAAACTGAAAGTGTTGCCATTTCCCAGGAAACCATAAACAACGGGTTGTTATGCACAAAAACAGATGAGTTATCGTGTGTGCGTTTGGAAATGTTTGCACTTAACATGGTATTAATCATTCTTTAATACAGGAAATAATAACATTACCAGTTTGCTCTTTCATACACAACAACGTTGTTGTGCCCGGCATGCAGTGACTTGGGGAAACCCAAAAACAATTCAGTAAAAATAATATTATACCTAGAACTCGTGCTTTGCGCCAATTTAATAGTCACCACAGTTGTGTTACGAAAACATTTAGTTCAAAGAAAAATCGCAACAAAACGTCAATATAGGCCTACACGTCACATGTTAGGGTACACTAAACTAGGCTAAGAGCTGTAATATAGTTCGGATACTATACAATAGAATTAATTTAGGTATTCGTATTCTTACCTTGTACGTTATTCCTCCTTTAAAGTAGCCGCTGAAAATACTGGACTCGTGGCCTTGCACTTCCCTGTATTGCACCGGGACTCCGTTCAGTTTGTCGTCCATCTGAGTCGCAAGGATCGCCGCGGCACCCCTTTCGTCCTGCGACGATTCGTCCCCTAACCAGAAGTGCAGATCCCACCGCTTGGAGGAGCCTGTAAATAAAATGAAGTTGTTGGCATTGTTAAAATCAGCTGGATGGCGGCTATCGCGACCAACCCGTGTGGCAGCTTACCACATGATAAAGAGCTTACACTGGTTCGAAACCAAAGTCGGTTAAAAAAATATGAGTTGGATGTTTCTTTTTAAAACGGTTTCAAAAGGAAGGGAGTAATAATCGATCCAGATACCTGTGAGTTTTGGAACGGGTCCAAACTAATTATTAAGTCCACCGTACTACCCAGTTAAGCTAACTTATTCCATTCATGTTATTCATAGTCGCCTTTTATTGATTGCAGTTGTTTAATTAATTCTGGTTACTCAATGTCTATATCTGAAATACACACATCGTGTAAGTGGCTTGTACAAATAAAATAAAATGCATTCAATGCGTTAAAACCTTATTTTAGGTTTTGTTTAAGCCATGAAAATTTTTGAACAAGTTTCATTTTAACACAATGAGAGAAACTAGCAGCTACGAACAATAGCAATACAGTGGCCAAAGCTTCCGGGGTATTGTATTAAATGTGAAATTGCTTAAGCTTCACTGTTTACCTTTCAGCTCGATGGTGTTTAGTAGAATGTACGAATCTCCAGTAAAGAAAGTTCCAAAAGAAGCCTTCGCCACCGGAGCAAGGTGCATATTTTCAATTCTCCAAATCTGGAGTCCAGGGGACTTCCCCGCTTTCTCCAACTCTACTAAAGTCTTATCGGAACTCATGTTTACTCTTAAATGCAAATGACTTAAGTGTTGTACCTAGAAGCGTTGTAATTCAAGGTTTATTATTCGAATTCGTTAATAATCTCTTTTATAACACAAGTACGTAAGATAAAAATTAACCCAATCAATCAATATGCTAAGACGAGCACTGTGCTATCGTAACTGTAATACACCATTTACAATTCGAAGTATATAAAAACGCACTGGTAATTGGTTAATACTTTGTGGTTAAATCAGTACAGTGATATAAGCCGAATCAGAATAATCCACTATTTATAAACAATTACCTATATATTACAGGCATTTAAACGTTTTTAATGCAGTTATTGTTCTATTATAATTATAACCTTTCCTAGAATAAAAGCAATCGTTTACAAACCGTTAATATCTTCTATATGCGCAGATATTCTAGCTCCGGTACTGAAAAATCAAGCGCTTGTATCACATCACCGCTTGACTGCATACACGTTCTCTGTAATGCTATTAAAACAAACAGGCACACTATAAGGTTTTGGCGAGGAAAGAAAATAGCTACGTAGAACGCGTCACATCCCGAGCGTTGCTCGAGAACGAAAGAATCTCTACTGCTTGCCGCACGCAATTACTACATCCGCACTCATTAATATTCTATTGGATATCTTATCTTGCAGAAACAACAACGATAATTATACGTTCGTCGCTGTATTGGTCCGGTTATTGACAATCGAAATAACGTACCAAACGAAACACTGCTTTGGAAATCCATACCTGTTGTTCCTACCATGTTTAATTATACGAAAATCAATAATCTACATTAAATGACTGTATACACTATAAGTAGAACCTACGGTAGAAACCTGTTTCAGACAGCAACACAAATATAAATCCCTTCAAATTTTACCAGTTTCACTGTGATAAACTGTAACATTGAGAGATGCTGCACGTATTATACGAGGTTCAACCAAACATATGCGACATAGGCTTGTTTGTATTTTCGCGGCGCCCCAGGGTATTTTACAGTTAATGAATAACCGTGGCATTCAATAACAACCGCCGTAATACTAAGGGTTGATATATCTCACTTTTCGTCATACTTTTAAATGACTGAAATATTGTGTGTGAACGGCTACTTGTTACATAGTCGGAATAGGTTCGGCCAGTATTTTGATTGCAGTGAAGCACAAGACGAAAGCAAGCGAAACTATATCACGGGCGATCCTTCGACTATCCCGTGTCCCCGAAAATATTGCAGGAAATTAAACACGATGACATTGCTACCGATTTTAAAGAATTACACCACTTGTTTTAAGCACGTGCCATTGTCTGTGTACACAACCAATTAGCTTTAAATGGCGTATAATCAATTAAGACCTCTATGCGCTGCAGGATGTGATACCCTCCCTTAGTCAGTGGTACCCTCCCTTAGTCATTGTTTTAAACAGTGTTTTGCTGAGTAATAATGGTGGTAATTCTATAATGTTTGTTTGGTTAAAGGAAGCATGTGCTTGGCTGCGCGCTGTTGTTCTCGTTTTGTTCTAAAATTTAGTAATAGTGAAGCAGTGCTTTGTGAAATAAAGTTGTTGATTGTGCACCAAGTAAAATTTTTAAGGGTTTTAAATTTAGGTTGCAGATCCAAGCTTCAATTTTAATTTTAGAAAAATCTAAGACTTCCTATGACAGGATTTTGAGTGACACCCGTTTTTGGAAGGCAAGTTTGTATTGGAGGGAGTAGAACGCCTCCTATAACGAATTACTTCACCTGTAGTGACAGTTTAATAATAAGCTCCGCTCTATAGTAAGAACTGTTCTAAACATGGTATATTTCTTGCGAGCACGCAAAACTTGAAGAAGCAAAAATCACAACAGTGAAACTGTGAAGACCGAGCGAGGAATAATATTAGAAATGAATCGTTTTAAAATTTTGTTGAAAAGGCAGGTAGTCCTGCAATATGTGTTAGGCACGCACTGAGACAAACAAACCAAATTATACACATCCTTTAATCTATAAATGGGGAAACAGATAACCTGAAAACAAACAAAAGAGGATAAAAAAATATAACAGTTTGAACTTGGTAAAGGAGCTTTTGTTCATAGAACCATCGAAAGGTTTTCAGTAAATGAAGTTTTGTAGCAGGCGACGCGGTGCATCATACTTGGCTAAGTTGCGATCTGAAGCAAACACCTTAAGTTGACAACAGAGTCGAACTAATAAAAGGAGATGGAACTTACATGCAGCTTTTACTGTGGCTTGTCCAATCTTGAAACTGAAAAATATTTTTTTTTAAGATTTCCAAGTAAAGCCTTGACATCAAACAAAATAGTGAAAGTAATAACGAAAAGTCAGTTGAATTAGTAATAAATATGTTTAAACAATACGTAAAAGCTATCAGTGATCAATATGTCAACTTACCTGGCAGTATTTACTGCAGTACCATATTCCATGACATCCTGAACATACGAAGTATGCTTTTTCTTTGCACACAACACACGTTTCTTCCGACGCGGGCGGTTTTCCGGTAGCGCCCACGTGCGGTGAAATTTTACGAAATTTATCGCTGATTTGGCCGCTGCCTGGAACAATAGGTTTTATTTTGCGTTTGCGACAGTCTGTCTGCATGATCGGCGACGCACGGTAGACTTGAGAAATCATTGGAGGACCGTCCTGTCGGATGTGGCTGGGTAAGGTGGGAACAGATTGAATTTTTTGTTCTAAAGCTTTTAAGCTTTCGATTTTGTTGTGCAGCTCATTCTGCTGAGCTTTTAGCTGGGCGGAAAACGACTGAGCATCCCAGGGCTCGAAAACGCTTGGAGACCGAAACGATGACATCTTCTCTAAATCGGTTAATGGTCGGTTAAGGGTATGGCGGGGATGATGAACAGTTGGGTTGTTGATGACCATTCTATTAGGCGGGCCTCGTGTATTGGCCGCGCGTGGGAACATCGGCCTTGCACCGGTCATCCCTGCCCGAGCTTGAGAATGGCTTGTAACCGCTTGAGTGTGTGGGTACATACTAGAGGATGGTGTTAGGGTGACATTATAAGGGTAATGCCTTCCTGAGTGTATAGGTGTCGGTTTTATAGGTACTCGGTAACCGTCCCTGTTATTATCACGTAAATCTGTGAGCATTTCAGTATGGTGGTGCATGTAGCGAGGCTGGTTCGGGGGACGATTGCTTGAGTACGGGCTGCGGATAAAGGGCAACTGATTTGTTGGTTGTTGTTGTTTATCTTGTTTTACAGGTATTGGCGCAGGTGACATTAGTGGATTCGTAGGTTGAGGAGCCAGAACGATGTGACCAACAGATGGCTTTTGAAAATGATCAGGCCTTTGCAGAAGTTTGTGCTGTCGAATTGGAGTGTGGTTTTGCATTTGTATATTTGATGAAGGGTACAGTCTCATCGTATCTAAAAGCTTAATATTAGGTCGAGGGATATTTGGAACGTTGGAACGATTTATATGTGTTACCGACGTGTGTACCGTATCCGGCGGTGAACTGTTCGACTGACCGACTCGAGTTGCAGGCGGTTGCGGCACCCGCATGCTGTCCAAGTTGATGGTCGAAACCCTTGGAAACACTGTCGAAGTGGAACCGAAACCGGGACTGGACCTTCGTCTGTAACCAAGTTTTGAAACTGTGTGTGGTGCGATTAACGGTTTAGAAGATGTTGGCGCAATTTTGGGGTTGTTGCGCGGAAGTACGGATGGCAGTTCGTCGTCCAACGCGTCCACGTCTATCACATCCGATTCCTTGTTGTACTTTCTTCGCATATCCTCGACTTTTGACAGCTTCACAGCATCGTTGCGCAATTGTGTCATTACAAATGACGTCATCGAACGTGATGTAATCTGCGCGGTGGAAACGGCAGGCTGTAATGCGGCGATTTTCTTGATAGACGGGCATTTTTCATCCACGGTAATTTTTTTTATGTCATCCTCTTCGCGACGTCGTACAATGTTATAAAGCTCTTTCCGCGAACGCACCGATTGAGTACCGGGAGTTGTTTGTTTTTTATGCATGAACTTTTCCTGAGTATGTGATACTTTTGTGTGTTTGCCTGCAAAACCAGAAAGAGATGCAAAAGAATAATGAGTGGAGATCCAATATTGACTTACCTGAGGAGGTGACTCGGACTGAAGCAGTGATTTCATCTTGTTCTATCGTGGAATATACCGTCGTGTTTGATTCTGGATAAAGGGTAGACATTTATTGAATGTCGATATGAACCAAATGAGCTTACCTTTATGTGGGATAACAAATGGAACCAACGTTCTTTTAGTTAGATCCAGGGCAGACTGTTCACCATCCGCTTTCGACCTTTTGGTCAAATCCAAGGGAGAACTTTGGTTCAGGGGTGGTGCAAGGGAAAAACACTTTTCGATTTTCACATCAAAGATTTCTTTCGTTGAACAGTCTATTACGTCGCAGTCATTGGTCTTTGTCTTTAGAGGAATCTTGTCGTCAATCGCATGGCGTTTGGAGAAATTTACGTCATCAGGTAATGACGTCACTGGAACTGGATTATCTTTCTCGTTCGGGTAATGAAATGGCTTAACAATTCCAATCACATGAGTACCTGAAAACAACAATATTATATACAAAGTGATATGTAACTTAAATTAATTCTTATACAGACGGAACGTATTATGGTAAGTACTTGTATCTATAGCTTGATTGTAAATAAACGCAGTACTTATCGATAGTAATAACATTCGCCGCAAAAATTTTACTTTCGGTGGTTGAATGGCTTGTATTAGGCGTTATGGCAGATGACGTCATTAGCCCTGTCTTGAGAGGTTTCGGACTTTTCGGAAGTATCTCTTTGGGAGTTTCCAACGCGACAGTAGTGACAGGTGCTAGTTCTATAAATAAAATAGCTTGACTATGTGTGATGTCACGCTGTAAGCCGTGGCATTCATGTTTTCCTAGTTTGATGCTTACGCGAGTCTTGCACGGCTGCAGATTCACCAGATTCCCGAATGTTTTGTGGAGAAGGAGTGCTTCTTGGTGACGGACTGGAACTTTTGCCTTCTTCACTTTTGTTATCGGGGATGATCGGAGATGTCCTTGTTGTGGGTTCGTGGTCAGTCTGGTTTTTAAAGAGTTGTTATTAATTAAAATACCGATGACCGAGTGCCAACGTTAGACCTAGATCATGATTCATTGTAAGTTTCCCATGATACCAAGTAATAAAACCACGATTCAAGCACTTTTAGAATAGTGCTGGTTAATCAAATTTCACTCCATGCACTCACACGTCACAGCCATGTCCTACAACTACCACAAAATGTCAGGCATGGAGTGCGTGCAATTAAGTGTTTCCCTTATAAACATATTAAACTATAAAAACAATTGATTATGAATCAGCTGTTTATTGCTTAACAGCGCACATACAAAAAATAACTATAAACTTTCGGATGTATATATATAGCATTCACTAAATACTTCTCTACACAGAGTACCCAATGCTTTGAGAGGAACATGTATGCATCGGCATATTTAATGTTACAGCCGCGTGCTGTTTAGAAATAAACACTTAGCGGACAGAGTGGTATACCGTACTTAGAAATTCCGATATATACATATATACTTATTGTGATTCTATATACTCAATGCGGTTAGCGTGACTAATTCGTATACAGCATGCCTTTTAAAATCGGACGTGAAGCAACGGTACGTTACTGAACAAAATGAATAGGTCATATATTGATATAAATATAAGAACACGCTATGCCGATATTTACCTTCAATCGTTCTTCTTTCATGATATGTTTGACCAGCCAATTGTGACGTGGAAACTCCATAGCTAATCGCAGTTCAGTGCGTTTTTCATCTAATGCCACTCCGCTCTGCTGTCCAGCTATGCAAGCCATAAAAGCACTATCAGTGTCACAATACTGATTACGATATAAATGTATAAATGAAAAGATGAATATATAAAGTATTATTAAAATCAATTAAATACTAATCTAGAATATTATACCTATATTTATACTCAGGGATAGGATAACGCATACGGGGCTTTAACACTGCAATTGTGAGATTAACCCGGGTTCACCAGAGGGTTATTGGGGCTGTTGTAATGTGCCGAATGCGACAAAGGGTTAACTATTTTGCTAAAGTTTTGTTTAACTTAATAACCACTGGTTTTTAGTAAGCCATTTGTTTACGTACACAACCAACTATCAACGATTGGTTTCGGTCTACCTCGATCATTCGGGTCATTTTTACTGAACTAACTGGCTGTTACACATGACAGTTTATTAACAAGTTAGTCTTTGCACTTTAAATAAACATTACAACGGAAAATATTTCAGATATGTCATTTAAAGACGCTGCTACGATTGCGTAGGTTTAAATATTTATACTTTTAAGTAACATAACTTTTTTGCGTTTCCATAAAATAAAAGTTATTTCTTGTGAAATTCGATTTATTTTCCTTTTATGACTCACTATGTAAAGTTACCAACACGTAACAACTTCGTGTATTAAACTCCCCTTACTATTTATATAGTCACTGCAATATGGGATGAGTACGCGTGGCTTACGAACAGCCCATGCCAGTAGGTTGGAATCATGAATCACGTCAAAAGCCTTAGTAACAAACGAGTTTGGTTCCACTAAATCACACTGACTGATCATGGCAAGTGATGAATGGAGCTTCCGCTGCGTCGTTTTTCGTTGTTTGTAACCTTTTGTTTGTATTAATAAACATACCGCAATTGTAATGTGCCAGTCTATTTGCTGTATTACTACGATACTTAACTTCTTGCTAAAAACTATATTCAACCACTCACGAACCGAAATCACGTTTAACTTCAATCCAGAGATTAATCGTGGTGGTGTATTTCAACTTTTAAGCCCTGAGTAGCATAAACCTAAAGTTGACTTATCAGATACGATATAACAAAAGCTGAAATTACACGAATTTATCTGCAGCCTTCTCTATAACTTGCCCGTACTTGTAAATCTGATCAAATTCGATTTATAGCACGATCCTGATATATATAGTCGCTTGTGCCTTTCTCTCGCAAACCTTGAGTGAAATGACGTCGAAACATAGTGAATGGAAGGTTAAACGTTACAATAATACATGGCTATATTCACTTTAGTTTTAATTTCTGTCATTCACGCTTTGGCTGTTACATTATGCACACTTCCTTTGAGCTTTGCTGTGCTGGCTGTGCTTCGCATGGAGATTATTGTTTGGCTTTCGTGGCGCAGCCTTCTTCCTGCCAAAAGTCCAGTAAAGCAGCGGATAATGCTTGGCCTTTATTTCTCGCCACGGTTCCGTTTCTATTATCAAAAGGATTTGTTCGCTAGCTCTTCGGAAATAGGCAGGAGGTATCGCGTAGGGACGGCGCGTGTTTGCTTTTTACCAGAAAATTGCCAACAATCTCTGACAAGGACCGATACGACCGGTTGTCCAGCATCATTTTAAGTCGAAAAGCAGCTCAC
>AACT01064599.1:0-10969 GCA_000149265.1 Ciona savignyi | reverse complement strand
TCATGTCCACAGGTCGAGCACAGTAATACACCTCATGCCCACACGTTGAGCACAATAATACACCTCATGTCCACAGTCAGTCACCTTTATCACCAAAGGTTTGAATGGATCCATCAAAATCTTTGTGTTCCGTAACAGTTTGTCGACTTCCATCAGCTTGCTCAGTTATAATAGTAGTTTCAACGTTCCCTTGTGAATCTCTTTTGGTTATGCGGGTTTCAGATGTCTAAAACAAAATATAAAGATAATAAATTATACATGAAGCCAGCATTTTAAACAACTAACCATTTCAATGTGCCCAAAAACCATATCACATTACTCCAACCCATAATCTACATCGTGGTATAATCAGTCATCCAAATTTAAAGTCATGTCTGATTATCCACACAAGGTAATAACTCCAGCAACTCGACTTTGGGCATGAAGACGATGTATTACTGTGCAACTGAGCAAGCCACTTAAAAGTTTCAGTAGAAGTAGAATCCATTAATCCACTGGGATCAAGTAATGTGCGCTAAGTGCCTTTTTCAAGAACACAGCCTACCAGCTAGTAACAAGTTTTAACCTGCAACCCTTAGGTTGAAATATATTGCTCTATCCCTCAAAGCTATTGCATTGACAATTGGATTACATAAAAAAACAACTTAATACTTTTTAAGATATTCATTGTTTGGCCGCTTATATCAGCAAATGAAAGAAACAGGTATTTCAAACTGATTCCGATGACTAGATTTTGTAAAGTGAAATAGATTCTTGTTTTCAATACATTCCCTGTGTGTTTCCCATTTAATTTATCGACTCGACTGTGAGCGTCAGGTATTAACATGATAACATCCAACCGAACAATAGAAATACCATTAACTCACCCCGTCCCCCCTTCTTATTGTTGATCGGGTTTCCTGGTGACCCCTAAAATGCCGCATGGATGAAAAGGGGAATTCCCGAGTTGAGTTTCTATCAAGAATCGCGTCAAGTCCTTTCTCGTCAATATCAGCATCCAGGTCTGTAAAATAGAAATAGTATAAAGAGTCAGAAACTCGTTGCTTTTCAGCATTGTTTATCTGGTTGCACATGGTTTGGTTGTCAGTCAGAAGGATAATAGCGATTCACCTTTTCACCGAAAGGTTGCAGTATCAAAACTGGTCGCTAGCTGGTCGGGCGTGTCCTTGGGCTAGGCACTTAGCGGACATTGTCTATACCAAGTGGATTAATGGGTTCTACTAAAATAAAGGAAAGTGTGAATCATACACAACACATTGTAATAGCTTCGGTAACCCGACGGTGGGCGTGAGGTGATCTGACGATTGCCCGTGTGTTAATGAACCCACGTTTGTAACAAAATAAAGTATGTTTGCAATCTTGGGCATCATCGTTCGTCATTTAAACAAACAGCAATTAATCAACATACAATGCATTTACCATACTGAGTGGCAGTTGGTAGATATCAAACAAACAACCCTCCGGTTGGTTACATGTGGAATATAAATATCAAACCTGTGTCTTGCTGTGAGGCTGGATGGTTGGGGTGCGGAAATGATCCAAATGATCTCGAAAAGAAATCTTGAAACTGAAAAACGTTGGAATGTAACTGGAAGTTTTGGGGGAAAGAAGTTTATTTATCAGATATCTCGGTTTTCAAGATGTGATTTGTGTTTGGAAGGGTTTGCATTATGAATGCCTGGAACAACTTTCAACTATGTTCAGAACCCAAATATGTAAAGTTTATAATTGAATCAAAATATTTCAGCTTAGTGTTTGTAAAGTGAGGTGATCCAATAGGACATTCATATTGGACCCACGAAAGAAAAGATTTTGGTCTTTTTAATCAATGCTATACCATGTGCCTTTAATTATGATTTAGTTTGTTTAAAATTGTGTCTATGAATTGATTCAATTTTAAACACTATGTATCTTCTGTTATAGTAGAATGTCAGTAGCATTGTGACATTATTGAAGTAATGCTATTACAATTTTTTTGTTGTTCAATTTTTGTCCAATATATCCAATGCAAAGTGGAAAGTATTTTGCTTACTCTATAGACATGATTAAAAATCTAGCAAAGTCTTAAATTGTAAAAATAATCAGTTGCCACTATTTATATTTTAATTTATGTTCCATATGATTAAATAGTTTTTAATCCACATGGATAACTGAATCACGAATCGAAAAATTAATGTTTTATTTTTTTAACAGATATGAATAGATTAAGAAGTGACGTCTTTACATAGTGTATGATAAATGATGTATTATGTGTAACATATAAATAATATATTGTATATCAAGCTTTTGTTGACAAGCCAGGCAACACACACTAAGATGACAGACAGATTGACAAACCCACCAAAGAATCCAAATCTCTGGAATGTCCAGGAATGTTAGGAACTTCTTCCAGAACTTTCCTTTCGTTGTGTTCAGGTTGCTTCAGTATCTGATCTCTCAGTGACTGGTTGCGTCTTGGGGAAGTCCCTTCCTCATACTCTGGGAACAATTGGGAAGTTTTAAATTTCACAGAATATTTTAACACTTTCTGGAGTATAAATTCCAACACTTATCTGCTATGGCTGAGACCATTTGTTAAACTAGAACTGGTGTTTTAATTTCAAGTTTAGAATTTCTGTCACTAAAGAGGCTATGGTTTGTTTCTATTAGACGTTGTTCGGCAAGATAAAATGGTAGGTTACTGCCTTTTAATTGTACGGCTGCAGAATTGAAGCTGGTCCCTAGCTAGTTGGATGTGTCCTTGTCAAGAAACTAACTGGAAATTGCCTAAACCCCGGATTAATGGGTTCTATACAATTTATTGAAATAAATTGAAGAAACGTGTCTATCATATACAACACACTACAATAGCTCTAGTAACCCAACGATGGGCGCAAAGGTGATCTGACAATTGCCTGTGTGTTAACCCCTTGGTTTTCCCATTCACGGGAATAAACATGAATATCCATCTCACCATCTCCATGTGACCAAGCAGGCAAGCGGTTCATCCCATGGAAACCACCCATCATCCGTTCCATGGTGGTGAAGAGATTGTTGAAACCTCCGTGGTTGAATGGGTCGTTGGAGAACTCGAAGAAATCGTCGTCAAAATCTTCGTTGCGATCGCAATCCTCAGAATCACCACACGGGTTGTCTCTGTTATCACAGGTTGGTCAGATTAGCTTGGTGGGTTAGTGCATGCAGATATGACACTGGTCGCTAGCTAGTCGGTTGTGTCCTT
This sequence comes from Ciona savignyi, assembly GCA_000149265.1. Lineage (NCBI taxonomy): Eukaryota > Metazoa > Chordata > Ascidiacea > Phlebobranchia > Cionidae > Ciona > Ciona savignyi. The sequence continues at coordinate 7,749 of AACT01064599.1, read as the reverse complement.
AGACAAGGCACTTAACAGACATTGTCTGAACACGGTGAATTAATGGAATCTACTAAATTAAAGAAAACTTATACGTTTTAAACCCAACACACTATAATAGCTCTGGTAACCCGACAGTGGGCGCGAGGTGATCTGCGCCATGTGTTAACTCCATTGGTTTTTCGATGCATGGGATAGAATTCTATGTAGATTGTTTTGAGCTTCAGTTAAGTTAAAATGTGTAAAATATAAAAAATTAAAAAAGGAATTTTAACCAAATAAGTTGTTTGTAACACTACAAATAAAGAATCTAAAAAAACACAAATGACTTGAGACTATTTAACCCATTAATGCATTTCGTCACTTTTACAATGTGTAATCAAGTCAATGTAACCACGAAACAATATATATATAAGTCCAAGTCAAGTCATTTAAGATTTATAAGCGGTACAATACTTTATTTAATATCTGCTGGTATATACCATGACATAGTCACAAACAATACATAATGGAAATAACAACAGCAGATATATCTGCAACATATTGAGCAGTAGAATCAACAAACCTGTCAACATCTCTGTTCGGTTGTTCATTGAACCTGGAGTTGAAAATGTTGTCGAAGAAATCTTTAAATCTCATTTCGGGAAGAATTCTACACAAACACCTAATCTAACGTATCAGGTACAAATGTGTTTAATGGGGCAGTGGATTAACTGATTTTTAACATCAAACGTTGTATTTTAATCGGTTTACCAGTTAACACACAGTATGTTGATAAGTGGTGACTTATTAATAAAATTAGTTGGTTGTTGCAATTCCACACTTAACGCAGTTTGTAACAATAACCTACCGATATGCTTCAACATGATTATTTCTAACCATTCTTATTAAAATCCTTACTAATTTTATAACATAGCTTATAAAGATTTGAATCCTTTGAGATTTCAATCTCAAAGATTCAAAATTCTATATTGTGCATCCTTGGTGATAAGGCACTTTTAGTTATATCATTCACAGAAATAACAACATGAATGTTTTATGACATATTTGTGTGGGCAACAGTACAAAATCCTGACTATTTATTGTTCTTGAAGGTTCGGCTTGCACATTTGTTATCAGATGCGACTAGGGACGGAACGGTAGTCTGCTTTTTCTCTGCTGGGTGGCGCTATTTATTTTTTTGGAATTATCTGGCGAGTAACCATTTTCAATATTAATGTTAGGGTTGGGGTTGAAGTAAGTTCTGGGGTTGAGATTAGTGTTTGGGGCAGGGTTAGAATTACTTTCCATAGCAATCTAAGTGATCTAAGCGGTCCTGTAGTTAGAGGCACCCGCGACTGAGGGGTCTTATACTAGTTTTCGCACTTACTAATCGTATTCCTCGTTAGTGTAGTGGTAAGAGTCGCCGCCTGTCACGCGGCAGACTGTGGTTCGATTCCCCGATGGGGATATTTTTTCGTCTTTTTAACTCTTTTGTTTCTTAGTTATACACAAACTCATCACAACCCGGCATTCAGCGTGTCTGAGCATTTTTGGAATTTGTCCAAGCATTGGCTAAAGTAATCGATCTCTTTGTAGTTTTTCGATTGTAAACACTATTTACTTAAAATGCGTAAATGGTGTAATAAACATGGGGCTAGAGTTAGTGTTAGTCTCGCGGTTGAGATTCGTGTTTAGGAATGGGTTAAACTTAGTGTCCGTAATTTTAGTTAGTAGTTTCCCTCCTCCCCGCTTTAGTACAGCTGATAAATAGCGCCATCCAGCAGAGAACAATCAGACTACCGTTCTGTCTCTAGACGCATGTTTTGTTATCCTGTGCGAGCTAACGTGCATACGCCTTACTTTCCAGTCTGGACCTTATTGAATAAGTTTAAGCATCTATATCTTATACAAGACTTGTGATATAACAGTGTTAAGTCCCCCTACCTTTCCCAACCGAGTGACAACCATGAGAATATATTATCCTGATAACAAACAACACCACAAAAACAAATGACGCAATAACTTTACCAAAAAGGTCAATTTGGTTAGGGAATTCCCCTGTGCTAAATCATTAGTTTGGATCAGAGCTAAGTTATTTTTTCATAAATGCCAGAACAAATAAAAAAAACGGTCACAATACAGCAATTAAGGAACAGTTGTATGGCTGAATGGTTAACGCGACCGATACATATACTGGCTCCTATATTAAAATGGTCGTAGTGACAAGCCCATCCCAGGTTAGAAACTTTATTCGGTAAAACAAACTAAAGCAATTAAGAGCATATCATGAAAATTCTTCAATAAATTTTTACTTGTGTATATAAACAGGAATATCCTATGTTCCAAGTTGTCGACTTCTTCTCGCCCTTTGACCACTAGGAGTCCCATGATTTAACCATCTTACCTCACATTCCGGTGAAACTAATTTATATTGAACCTTCATTCGGTCGTGGCATAATCTCTCCATTCGTATACGTAATACAGTTGCGCAATTGGTTACGTACCGTTGTGACAATCCTAGAATAATTATGTCAACACTTTCAAAGCACTTATCCGACCGAATAGCCTGGTAGGTTAGTGCGATGCCTTGTGGTTCATACACAACATACTGTAATAGCTGAGGTAAACCGACGGTGGGCGCGAGGTAATCTGACGATTGCCCGAGTAATAACGACCCTACATTTTCTACTTTCACATGAATATACATAAATATCCTATCCAGCAAATCTTTACTTTCACTCGACAATATTACAATTAATTTATTAAATCAGTAAAACCCCTAGAACGCTCAAGTCCTTGTAACATTCCACACAGTGCTAGGATGACCGCAGTCGTTGCCGGCGACGCTTCTGATCCACGACGCAAACGAGGTGACCCGGGTGTATACACCGGGCTCGCCAACCACGCCACACCGCATTCCGTAGCTCGTTATCCCGTCAACGTACCATCTTCCCCCGTGGTTGCATAGCAATGGACCTCCACTATCCCCCTACAATGAAAACATAAATGTTGTTCCACGGATTTATAGCAAGTTTGCAAAACAAATGTGATATCAAGTGAAATAAGAGATACCCTTGTTAAGACCATAAAAATATACAAAAAAAATACATTTCTTGTTTTCGGTCAACGACATCAACCAGTTTAGTAGCAGCTTAAACTACAATAGTTGTATTTTGGTTGTATTATTAATAAAAATTGGGTTGGGTAAAAATCATATGTAACAACCCCGGTAGTACCCAGTGATTTAATGTAATTGCTCGGTTAAACAGCAGCATTATCTCAGTCATAGAAAACACATTGCAATAGATCCAGTGAGTCGACAATGATTGCTAGGTCATTCAAACTGCAGTTACTCCGAGTAATTTGTGGTAGACACGCGTTACAGGATTTCCCTGAACAATATAGATCTAGTCTATAAAGTCAGTCGACTATAATGGTTATTCCAATACATGATTAGAATGACGTTAAGCGAAGTTTATCCACAGTCCATCCACAAATAACGAAACAACTCCAACCCACCCTGCACGTGTCATCACCGTTCCCACCCACACACAGATTGGAGGAAGATTGATATTGAAGATATATTCGTGCGCACATACTGTTGTGTCGAACGCGAAGTTGAGCTTGCTTCAGGAACTCATTGGAAGGTCCACGGTCTGGATATTGCAAAGAATTGATATGAAACTTGTATATAAGGTAATGCTTTCAAACGCTGGTACGATTTTACAATTGGTAATAGCAGGGATACTGAGGATAGGATAATTATTTTTTCCATGAATGGCAAAACCGAGGGGTTTAACACACGGGCAATCGTCATATTACCTCGCGCACACCGTCGGGTTACCGGAGATTTTACAATTCGTTATTTATCATTTAAACGTTCCTTTAATTTGGTAGAACCCATTATTCCGTTGGGTTTAGTATGCTAAGTGCATTACCCAATAATACAACTGACTAGCTAATGACCAGTTTAGAATCTGCAACTCTTCAGTAAAAAAAGACATTTGAAAGGGAACTGAGAAAGCCGGCAAATACGTCCTACAAAAATATTGTAGCTAAATGTATTATCCTACAAATATACTGCCCGCACGGTAGATGGTTTAAAGAACGTACATTCAGTGAGGGAACTCTCATGTCCCACTCAGGAATGTGAAGAAGGAAAACAAATTCTAAACCAACCACGGTAATCGCTCCAGCAATTCTGCGAACACAGGGAAACCTCCAACTTACTTCTGGTTGATCCCCACCCGACCACGTAGCACTGAGCCCCCAGAGAAGGTCCCCAGGTGGTTCCCCCAATCGAAGACATGAAGTTGTATTGGTTTGGAATGCACGCCGGTCTTATCGTGTTCGTCATCGCGATCTCAACCGGAAGTTTGATGAGAGCGATGTCGTTTCGGTTCCTTGTGATGTCATAATCACTGTGCACCACTATTCGCTCAGGGGTTTGAGTCTAGGTTTTGTGAAAAATGTAAAAACTAAAATACGTCACAAAATAGCCTTGTTATTACTCCGCGACCGGTTAATCCGCTGGTTTAGCGCGACACTTTTCAACCGAAAGGTTGAAGGTGCGAAAATGGTCTCTACCTAGTCGGTTGTGTCCTTAGGCAAGGCACTTTACGAACATTGCCTGAACCCAGCGGATTAATGGGTTCTATCAAATTGAAGAAACATGTGAATCATACACAGTACATGGCAATAGCTCCGTTTACCCGACGGTGGGCGCAAGGTAATCTGACGATTGCCCGTGTGTTAACTCCCATGGTTCATTTAATTACTGGGATAAACATAATTATCCTATCCCATCCTATTACAAAGCAAGGTAGATATGGCCCTTTTCTCTTTGTTGTAAAGCTAAGTTTTGAACCCACGGTTCACATCATAAAATATTATTTATTACAGATAAAATGACTATTTTGTTGTAACTAGGCTAAGTTTTCAACTAACTACGTGCTCGTCTCTTGTACCGTTTTGAATCGCATGCTGAATATTAACCCGACACACTGACCACTCTCATAGAACCGACAAAAGTAATTAATTTGTACATTTCCAAATTGAGCTGGTTACGTTTGTGGACAACATGTCAATAAAGGTTACCAAACTGTTTTAAATGGCAACAATAACATAAGAATCGCTTACAACAGTTGGTCGATCCGACTCTGTACCTCTGCTGTGCTTACCGATTCTCACTCGGTAGATCGCCACGTCATTCGTCCTGCAATTGTGGATGGAGGGTTATATTCAGATGATATTATCACCGTATTTATGCCGTTTGTTGTTTGGTGCCATATTATGTCACTAAAACTTAAGCTTTTTTCAGGTGTTTTAGAAATAACAATATACCAAACCAGCCACTTATAAAACTCTAGCAATCCAAATTTTTCATACATTCTTGTTATTCGTTAATATACTGCAAGAGCTGCAGGAAAAGAACCCAGACGGTGGGCACGACGATTACCCGTGTGCTGACGATTAAGACCCTTGTTTTTGTTCGATTTAATGAATAAAACATACATATATATATAATTGTGTAATTTAACAAGTGACTCGGATAAACACGAATATCCTATTCTAGAAATACTCACTCCAAAGAATACCCCTGTTCAGTAAGAAAGCAATGAGCCGCCGTGAGGACCCACCCACCACATATAAGGGTCCCCCCACACTGGAACACTCCAGGAATGCCTTTGTAGACTTGCGTCGCCCATGGCCACGAACCCTGGTTTGCAGTCTCCCCTCCTGAGATGACAAAATCTCAGAAAGTTGCCGATGCACGGATGGGTACACCAGCTCAAAAATTTTTCAAGTAACATTTTAGAGGGTTTTGGATTTAGGCACCATATTCAAGATTCAATTTTAAATTGTGAAAAAAATCTAAGACTTTTTGGGTCATGATTTTAAGTGACAGCCGTTTTTCGAGGTCAGTTTGCATTGGAGAGATATGGAGAGTAATTGATTAAACGTATCCAAAAGTCTTTGTTATCGTATAGACGGTCGTGTGGACGAATGGTAACCGGGCAGATTTATATAACACTATGTCAAAACGGTCTCAGTAAACTAAGGCCGATTAAATAAGAAATCGTAAATATTGTAAAACAAAATGTCAAAATACTCGATTTGTTTATATATAACTGCGATTATCAAGAAACTTTTAATTTGCACTACATTTCAATTTCCCGAAAATGTACTTTTGTACTTCGTGTAAACTCCCGATCATACATATTTGTACACAAATCAACCTTGATAAGCACACCACCTGTCCATCTGTGTCACATTTTCAAAGTTCCGATCATATATATTTGTACACAAATCAACCTTGATAAGCACACCACCTGCCTATCTGTGCCACATTTCCAAAGTCCCAATCATATATATTTGTACACAAATCAACCTTGATAAGCACACCACCCGTCCATCTGCGCCACATTTCCAAAGTCCCAATCATATATATTTCCACACAAATCAACCTTGATAAGCACACCACCTGCCTATCTGTGCCACATTTCCAAAGTCCCAATCATATATATTTGTACACAAATCAAACTTGATAACCACACTATCTGTCTATCTGTGCCACATTTCCATAGTCCCAATCATATATATTTGTACACAAATCAACCTTGATAAGTACACCACCAGACCATATATGCGCAATTAAAATACATCAAAGAGATAGAAATACTTGCCAACGATTCGCACTTGATGTAGCATGTACTGTTGACCACATCCGATAGTTTCCACTGGAAATAACACAGATTAAGTTGACTTCTCGAATTTAAACTATTGTTCACGTGATCGGGAATGGGTATTATGGGTCCCATTTTGCAAGTTACCCGACGTTGCATAGGAACACACCATTTTAAATCGTAAGATGAGGGGGGATTTCCGTCTTTTCCACCAAATCAATCTTGTATTAAAATATCTTACCACGCGGTCTTGGGCACAGAGCTCTTGGTATGCAAAGGCCGTCATGTGATATTGGTAAGTGATCGGGGCAAACGCATCCTGCCACACAGTGATCCGGTGTTCCTTGGCAGACTGCTGGTAGTGTGTCCGCATTTTGGCAGGTTCTCACACACTTGGGCATGCATTGGGTGTATCGCATCCCTCCGCCGCAGAACTCTGTAAGTCATGAAATTGCATTAAAAAGGCAACGATATTACTTAGAGCAGTGGTTGCATTAATTATCAGCGCAGTTAATACTGTTACAGCAAGTGAGGATATTGAAATTATATATAACATTACAGAAGGTGTGATTGCTAGATACGACTGGGTTTCTACATGTAGTTCACCAAAGGATACCATGATTGAAGATGTAATAGAATAGGATACCCATGTTTATCCCATTGAATGGGAAAACCAAGGGGGTTAACACACGGAAAATCGTCAGATCACCTCGCGCCCACTGTCGGGTCACCGGAGATATTATAGTGAATTGTGTATGATTGGGGCGTTCCTTAAATTTGGTAGAACCAATTAATCCGCAGGTAATGTGCGTTAAGTGCCTTGCCCAAGGACACAATGAACAAGCTTCGGATAAAATGCGACGCACTAAACAACCAGACTAATCTGTCGGACAGTTTGAATTGGTAAATCACTAACCTTTTTATGTCGACATTATTTCGGGTGTGCACTAATTAAAACAACGATGAATGTAATCCAACTGCTTCAATCGTGTTAGCACGTTTGCAATTATGACACTGATAACCGATACTTACGCGCTTGGCAATCCGCCCTTGTGAGACATTCCATGTTTTTGAAAATGGGCCTCTCGGGCGGACATGTACA
>AACT01064491.1:0-18679 GCA_000149265.1 Ciona savignyi | reverse complement strand
TTCTCACTGGAGGAGGAACAACCACCTTTCAGGTACCTTGGGGGGGAGGTGTCCAGTTTGAATGAGTTTAAATTCTAGAAGGCATTTGAACGCCTTGAATTTCTTAAAAAGAATTCAAAACCAATTTTTACCAGTACCGTACTAATTTGATTTAAAAAAAATACAGAATTAATGTTTGATATAATTGTATTTTAATTATAATTATTATCAGTATACATAACTATAAACTAAAATAACAGATTATATTATTTTTTCTTATTTGGTATATTTAATTATGTTAACATCGTCCTATATAACTATAAGTGACATTCAACATATGTAAAAGTAAGGCAGATTAGTCTGGAACCGCGTTTCGGTAATTTAAATGATACTCTAAGATGGTGAGAAAATTAGAATTCTTGTCACACTATGATTGACGCTCTTAATTGGTTAGACATGTTTTAAAGCAGTTGTTCTTTGAAGTAGGCCTATGTGGTATACGTTAACTTACTCTTTTTTGCTTTTGCACTAATCCTGCAATTTAGTTAATATTTTTAACAGATTTTAGTTTATTTTTGAAGTGTTTCAAGCATATATTTGTACCCTATGCTTTCCCTTGAGTATTAGTTGATATATGTTTTATTAACCTAATTCTAGGACTGTGTACATAATGTAGTCATAAAAAAAGTTGATCTACCATTTGTATTATACCATCAATTAATACATTTATCCACTAATGTACACTTTTCTATCTATATTGTCAAAATTTTAAAGCAAATTGACTTTAACGAAGTTTGTTTTTCGGATAACAAACTAAACCTCCATTTTGTAAACAGCATTCAAACTACCTACAAAAATATGCATTGGAAATGCTTATTTTGCTAACAGGTTAAAAATAATAAAAATTTTATGGAATGTTAAAACAGTTCCTACCAAAAAATAGAAAAGGAATTTTAATTATCTTTGTTATATTTCGTGGTAGACCTTATCTGTCTTCACTCTCCAAGTACATTTGCCCATGAAAGGCGGACATTTTGTTTTGACCACAGAATTTAATTAATTTTAAAAATTAATATCAACCGATGTGATAGATGACCTTATAATACCCAATTCAGGGTGAATACCATTGTAGTAGTAAAAGCAAGATGGGTTTTTGCACTAAAAATAGAGTAGTTTTAACATGTAGGTTATTTGAAAAGTCTGATAACTCTGCATTAGTCCAGTTTTATTCCATTTTTAAGAAATAATAATGACGCCATTAAAATATGAGTTGCAACAAAGTAAAAATTAGGTGTCATAAACTCAAGTTGTGTTATAAAAGTATGTATGCAATCAATACAAAGTATAAAGAGAAGAGGCGACTGTTTGATCTCACACAAATTACAATCCTAGCAAATTGTCTGCTAACTTAGCCCATATTAATCAGACTACTTAATTGAAGATCACAGATCACAATAATAGGTTGTTCAAATCCAAGCGAAGAAAATTAGACTGTATTTTTGTATTAATTGATGGTAATGATTAGTATTTATTCAATAAATGCCAGACGAGTAAAAGAGGTCACAAATAACGTTTGTAATAAAAATAGCAAGAAAAGGAAAACGCGAAGAAACCGCATATCACAAATGGTGCATTGTTATCGTGATAAATAATATAATAACTGGTGTGTTATTAACCATACAGTCAATGTATTCCATTTAACATGTTTTTTTAATAAAGCAATAATGATATTGCTATTTATATAAATCAAAGCGTTTTAATGACATTGAAAATATCAATAAACATTATCAAGTGCATATCTTAAAAGAGTTTTTATAATTGCTGTTTAATTTTACGTTTGGTAATTCAGGTTTTTATTTCAATTTAAACATGCAGCACAATATAGTCTATTTACCTGCTTATATACACAGTAGGTATGAAGTTGGTAGTGTTTTATTAGTAAAACAAATTTAATTTATGTAAAACATAAAAAAATATGAAGCTTTTATTCTGAGATGTTTTGGAATGATATTTTATTATAAGTTATTCGACTAAAAATGAAATTACACTCTTAAAATAATCCCGATTAAAACAATATTGACTTTCTTAAAATTCCATGCATATGCTTCGAATAAAAATTAAAAGGAAAGCACAGATCTAGTGTTTGGTAACGCCCTAAAATGCATAAAATTTGACCTTAAGTGACTCGGGATATTTTGAAAAAAAATCTTCAACCACACCCCAAGTATCCTATCCTTTGCTATCCTAGTTAATGTAGAAACATCACTATTGGATCTTATGCATCAGCCTGTTGATCAAGTGCTGATCTTGTGTATAACACGATCTGTATAAAGCCACACCCATTTACTTAGAAACCATTCCTCACGCGTCATTCTAAGCTGCAGGACAGCGAACGTGTTTTTTCCATGAAAATCTCATTCCACAAATTAAAGCAGATTTTAAGATTTTCGATTTAAATCTTTTTTTTAAAGAATTTCTAGCATGCTACAATTTTAGTTAAGTGGTTTGGAACACACCTTTGGTACACACCTAGAGTTTTATACCTAGGAATATTTATATACTAACACATGGAGATGGGTGTGTAGCAGTGTTTCTATTTTGTTCCTCTTGGTTATATTTGTATATAGTTCATCTTTTTTTTTAATTTTGCCAAATATTTTAGTTGTTTTTTCTTTTTTTTCCTAGTATAGCTGTGCGTGTAATTAGATTCTAATGATCGTTACTTGTTAAAAAAATCAGTTCAAACCATTTTTCAAATTTAAAAGTAAGAAATGAACACTAATGTGACCTAATTCTCTAGTACAATATAGAAATACATTTCAAGAAAAATTAGTCTAGGAAACACCATTTTTTTCTTTAATGTCTGGAAGAAAAATAAACTGATTTTGTATGCATTTCTAGTGCGACCTAGACACCTAGTTATCTTTTCTTGCAAAATAAAAGTAACAAATAATCACCAATGCAATACAATACAATTCTACAGTAAAATATAGTAGTACATTTCAAGGAAAACCAGGTTAGAAAAACCCATTTTTATTTTAATGACCCCAAGAAAAATAAAGTAATTTTCTATTCATTTCTATTGCCGCTTGCAACCAATGTTAGAAGCTTAATCTGATAATACAGGTACTAATTCAAATATTTGTTTAGTCGATCCTTTTATGCTGTGTCATCATAAATCCCTCTTAAACTGCTAAGTGGGTACTTGAAACAATTATTAACAAAATCAAAATCAATAATTACGTGTCAGTGGTACTACCACAACACCCACATAATCATACAGACACTTGAAGGATTTATTGCATATTTTCGATTTGAGTGACAATTAAATCGTTTATCATGAAAAAGTAATTAAGTTCTATAAATGTGGTCATAGTAGCTGTTGTTAATTTTTTGAAACTAATTTTTTCTGGTTCTCATGCAAAAATTTAAATAAAATTTCAGATTTAATTGTTAGTGACAATGAACTAATTTTATCATCAAAAAGTAATCGAGTTCCAAAAATCAAATTCAACTTAAAGTGTGAATTAACTAAGTGTGAGTGTGGTCATAGTAGCAATTTTTAATTTTTTTCTGTGAATTAATTTTCTTTGGTTCTCATGCAAAAAATAAATAAAATTTAAGATTTAATTTTTAGTGACAATGAATGAATCTTGAATTCAAAAAAAATTCATTGAAAGGAAAATTTTAAGTTGAAAAATTCCTTTTTAATTATATATATTTTAATTTTTTATGTCATTACTTAATTGAATTACCTGTAGAAATAGTTTTATGTGTTTGCTGCTGTTGTATTCAAATCTCTCCCATTCAAAGCCAAAAGTAATCGTCATTTTTCTTTCGAAGTTAAAAAATCTTCTTCGTAAAATTGACTTTTATTTATTTCCAAAACAAATGATTGCGGTTGAGATAGCATTTAACGTGCAGCAATTTTTGCTCGCTAAATGTAAAAAATTATTTTTGGTAAACATTCTACCCACAAAATCACCACTGCGTTAATGGCTTGGTTAGTGAATTGAGTCTTGTATCACAGCTATTCGTTATATTACTTCTTCCCCATGTTAGAATGTTTCCAGAATCAAGATGCCAATTTAATTTGAATAAAAAATGATTGAGAATTATATTTTATTTCTAGAAATTTGAAATTTAGATGCTCATTGTAAAACAAATCGAGTTTTATATATATAATTTTGATTAAAACGTAGAAAAGTGTTAAAACTGTATTTTTTAGTTAGAAGTGATGAGGGTTAGAATTAATAATTACAAAATTTCATCAAATATACATGCAATTGTATTTTTTTAGGTAAAGTAATACTATCACTGATTAATTCATATCTTTAATTAGTGTAAAGGTTTAATTTAATTTTTCTTTTATTCTAATCCCAAGGATTAGTCATTTTTTCTTTGAAATAAAATCTGTTTGTCGAAAAATTGACTTTTTATTTATTTCCTTTCACTGCAGGGTTACAGAGTGAAAGGTTACGCGGGGAAGTTCGGATTCATCACTTCGATGTCCGATCACTTCTGTGGAACCTGCAACCGAGTGCGCATAACTGCCGATGGCAACTTGAAGGTCATTTGAGTTTACTTTTTTGTTTTTTTCCATTAATTTTATCTCGAAAACTTGTATTTTCCGGCAATTTTACGTTGTTTTACCATTAATTTTACCAAGAAGGTTTAAACTTAGTTTAGAGGTTTTTGAAATGTTTAAACCGTTGATTTACCATTTCACAAGATTTCAACTTAGTTTAGAGGTTTTATTCAATGGTAGTACTGTTGATTTTATTAACATTTTGATTTTAAAATATTTTGCTTTCACTATTTTTACCTTTTTTCCATTTAACATAGACTTAAAATAATTTACATAATGATAAATGCATAGTCAGCATAGATGATGATACTAGTATTTTACAATTAAATATAAATTTATTGGCATTGAAAAATACTGATGAAAAGTAGTAACCAGTCTTTGAACCTCTGACTTTCACTCTTGATTAAAGAAAACATTCTCGGCAAATGCTTTCGTAGTCGTTCGTCTTGCGCCGATCCAAGAATTTCACCTCTAACGGCACAGTACGAATGCCCTCGTCTGTCCCTCTTAATCATTACTTCGCGCTCCGAAAACCAACAAAATAGAACCGGGGTCCTATTCCATTATTCCATGTAAAACCAGTCATTATATTTTATGGCACATGGTAATGGAGCTCACAAAATACCTGATTCCTGTTTTGCTTCCAATTTTTCCACAAAATCTTAAACTTAAAAAATAAATATCAAAGAATGCATTCCTGATGTTACAGATAAAAAGAGTAATAATAAAAAAGAAGTAAGTAGCAATCCTATGTTGCGAAAATATGATTAAAACAGAATTAAAGAAACATATTACAACAAAAATGTCACTAAAAGCCTAATTTGATTAACTTAAAAAATATTCGTAAATATGCTGTATATTCGGTGATATAATAAACTGGAAAAAAAATTAAAAGGAATAATAAGTAAATCGAGACTCTAGCACAACTTATAAATAATGAAAAGTAATAGGAATGTGATAAATCTATGTTCAGCCATTAAAGGTACGGCGTTGTCGCAGTTTTATCAGCTGACCGCCAGTGTTTGTATGACTCAGAGCCACAAATTGCAGAAATTCTACTTTGTTTATTTCATTCTAATTTGTGGGGGCAGTGCTAAAGGGAGGAAAAGCGGGAAGGAGGAAAACTGCTCACTAAAGAGAATATTAGGGCAGTAGAATTAGTTTTAAAGATAAGGTTTAAGTTACTTCTGCAGGGAAACTCCTTACAATACTATTAAAACTAATTTTAACTCAGTCCTATACACTAATCTCAACCCCAGAACTAACCTTAACTCCAACCCCATGTTTAAAACTAAGGTAATTTCATAATCTTAAATTTAGCATGCAGTTTCCCTCTTTCCCGCCTTCCCGCTTCCCCTCCTTTTAGTTTTCACCCTTCTGAAGTTAAGGTTAGTGTTTAGGACTGTTTAAAATTAATTTCCATAGTTTTGGTGAGCAGTTTCCTTTTCTCATACCCACTTTCCCTCCCTTTAGCATTACCCTCACAAATGAGAATGAAATAAACAAAGCAGGATATCTGCAAAGCTAACCATATTTCACTTTCTCAACAAAAGTCTTATTTTTACAAATGATAACATAATTTCCCAAGTCTTTTTGTACTTTCATCAAAGATACTGATTGTGTTGGAAAATATGTTTGCTCAAGTTTTATATGTTGTAACGATTTTCCAACTGTGTAGATAAATATTAATCCTCTACTACTTAAGACTTCCCGTTGACTACTGAGAAAGATTCATAAAAATGAAAAATTTACTATGTTTAGTCAAAATTTACTTTTATTTCAATATTTTTCTAGTTTTTAACAAAACTTTGTCAATAACAGTAAAATATTTCAGATATTATTTGACAGTTGGAGGTCGTAATTTACCCATATTATTCCTCATTTAATATATTCCTCTTGTGTATTTCCCATTCAGCCATACGCTTTCATCACTGTGTGAAATAATAGGCTGCCCATGGCTCAGATGTATGGTGTGGTTAGTGTAAACGGACGCGATTTAACAGTTGAAACCATAGCGTCCAGATTTACTGGGGGAAACATAAATATTTGTTTGCTAATATGGTTGGATTTTTGGGACGATTTAAAATATATTTTGGTAATAATGTTGGTTATTTTGGTGGGCTTAAAATATATTTTTGGTGTATTTGGTAATATATTTGGTTATTTTGGAGTCTTCAAATATGATTTTCGGTTGTGTTGGTAGTAAAGTTTCTAATTTTGGGACTTGAAATATATTTTTTTTTAGTAATATAGTTTTTTAGTTATTAGGGACTTTAACCAACCAGTACAATTTATTCTTCTAATAATTGAAATAAAGAAAAAATAAAAGAATAATTTCCACAAATTAAAAATCGTTTACTTGACTTTTATCATTGTTGCATCTTAAACCTATGGACAATGCTATAAAATTACATCTTTTAATTTCTTATAAAAATAATTTAAAAATTATTTAATGACAAGTTTTTCCTTTAGTTTGGTTTCTAGAATTTTCATGTGATACCAACTTAAGGATTGTTTATTATTCTATCTACTTAAAATTCAGTTAGATTTGCCGAGAAAAAAAGCTTTTGTTGTTCACCTATTTAACAAGGCGAGAAAATTGAACAAATCAATTTTTATCGCCTCAATTTTGACCGCATTGTCGTCACAACGTAGAAAGGAGTTATTTTAACTTTTTACACGATTAGTAAAAGCTGTCACGGAAAACAAGTGCACAACAGCAGACAGGATGTTCTTAACACTCCTAAAATAACTTGAACAAACTTTTCTGACCTTTGCAACAACAAGTCTCGTGAGAGTTTAAAAAATGAATCTTTGTTCATTTGTTTGATATCGTACAACAACAAATCTGAACACTTTAACACAGAGAAAATTAATCAAATATTTTAACAACTTTCTGAGCTGTGATGAATAAAATACACAAAATTTGAAAGAAATTTAAATAATTGGATTTGACATATCAATTTGTGATATTCTCCTAACCCTATGATTTTCAAACTGTAACTGTAATTGTCATGCTGGTTTGTGGGAATCAGATTACAGAATGTAGAAGAATTAATTTTTAAAACCCTATTTTTACAATGGGCATTATTTAATTAATTTAAAGGTAAAAAAACATAAAATTTCGCCCATCATATCAGGAATTCCATTTTGTTATTATAATCTCACAAAATGTTATTACTTACCAAGAACACACTATGAACAGCTACCTCTTGTGTACTTTATTGAGACTGAGAATATTTAAAATCCGTTCCAACATTGTTTCTACATCGCAATATATTATTTTCCCCCATATCCGATAAGCCATTTTTTATTGTTCAGCATTTTAATTAAATCCGTTATTTTAAGTAATGAATGTACCCAGTAGCAATTGGTTCTTGGATATGCAATGCCGCAAGATCGACTGATAAGCGTTGCTGCAAGCATTGTATGCAAATTTTTATTTATCTTATTTTCAAAATAAAATTTAAAAGTTTAGAAGCCAATTAATTTTTATTTTAGTTTGCTAAAACAGTTAAAAACTACTTGCTGTATTTAGAAGTCAATTAAAAATTAATTTAAAAGGGTCGTTTGGATGCAATTTTTTCAATTACTTTTAAGATACTATCTGTGGTCCATGCATTTCTGTTTATTCTAGTGGTAAACAGATAAACTTGACCACACATCATTATTTCGTGCATAGACCACTTTTATCTTAAGCATCAATTCACTACAACACTAGGGTTAATGCATTTGTGCAATTGCACAACGTGTATTGTGTTGGGTATAAGTAGCTGCAAGACCATTATCAGTAAATCCCTAAACAGCTTTCAGCTTTAATTTAAACTTGAAAGTAAATCTTAGCTGATCTCAACAAAATCGCAATCTCTTTCCCAAGACACATTGATCATATTGTTATATGATCTAACAGATTCACTGAATAATTCAGCTTTTATTTATTTCTCGCATAGAAGTTTCTTTACCTTTAGTGACATCATTAAACTAATTGTGACATCACAAAAATTCATTGTGACATCACCAAACTAATTGTGACATCACAAAAATTCATTGGGACATCACCAAACTAATTGTGACATCACAAAAATTCATTGGGACATCACCAAACTAATTGTGACATCACCAAACTAATCATGACATCATTTAAAATATGTGACATCACAGGTGTGCTTGTTTGGCAACAGCGAGGTATCGTTACGAGATGAGTTGAGATCGGGGAAGAACGAGGATGAGTTGCTGGAGGTGATCGGAGCTGCTGTGAAGAGAAAGAAGAAGCAACACGCAGGTTGGTGTCGTGTGTTGCTTGTTTGTTGTGTCCTTGGCAGATGTAGAGATGCTAGTGGAATAATGGATTTTAGACTTCAGTAGTAGGAATGCCTCAATCATACACAACATAAGAGACTTGGCTGACATTATAAGGAACCAGTCAATTGATGGTTTAAATAAAACAGTAGAAATGTCTGAATTATACAAAATACACACATCCTGTTATACACAATGCAATAGCTCATGTAATACACAATGCAATATCTCATGTAATACACACTGCAATAGCTCATGTAATACACACTGCAATAGCTCATGTAATACACACTGCAATAGCTCATGTAATACACACTGCAATAGCTCATGTAATACACACTGCAACACCTTCTATAACCCGACAGAGAGCACAAGATAACCCGATCATTTCATCGCAGGAATGTTCAACCTGGCGAAGATGAAGAATCGTCCAATGATCCTGATCGGTGGGTGATTCACTTCAGGATTCCGCTCATTGGTTAGGATGATTGTCGAAACTTTATTCTTTTTGACTTAGACTTGGTGCGATTAAAACCAAAATTAGTTTTTTAGAACGAAATATTGTGTGTTTAGAACAAAATTTTGTGTGTTAAGAATGAAATATTATGTGTTAAGAACGAAATTTGGTGCGTTAAGAAAAAAATTGGTGATTTTACAACCAAATTTAATGTGTTTAGGACAAAATATATAATAAGTTATATACATTTACTGGCATAAAACGGAATATCATGTTCAATAGACTCCGGTAATTTAATTTAATAGCTAAATTATTAATCAAACAGAGTAAATTTGGCTAAAAAAACAAAAACAGAATGAATTTGGCGTTATTTTGTTGTTGGAGGGAATAAATACAACAATGACAATCAGTAACAAACAGCAAAGACTGTGTAATAAACATTAATTTTCAGAATTGTAATTATGAAAGACTATAGCAAGAGCTAACATGCCATAACATTTGACCCCCATAAAACTTGACCTAAAACAACCTTATTTTCCACAGCATCTACCACTATTTGTCCCATGATACCTGTTGAGTTCCATCATCTGTTTTCCAATTTCGATGTAAAGAGCGATGTACATGATTCCGCAAAAGTTGTATATTCGTCCAGCTTCCTCACCCCCGCATCACACGTTCCCTCGAAACTTATTTCACGCCGCTTATTTTCAACCAACACCAGTTCCGGGAATACCGCTAATCCGCCTACCCTGACTCACGTGGACGGCGCCGGAAAGGCCTCTATGGTTGACGTTTCTCGTAAAGAACCTACAACCCGAGAGGCGGTCGCAGCCGCACGTGTATATTTAAACCTAAGTGCCTTTAGCGCAGTTAAGAACAACATAGTCAAAAAAGGCGACGTGCTTACCGTCGCTAATATTGCCGGCATCATGGGTGCTAAGCAATGCTCGCGTCTTATACCTCTTTGTCACGATATCGCGCTGTCTAAGATCACAGTCGACTTGGTCCTCAACGAAACTGATCAGTCAGTGGACATCAAGGCATGTGCAGGCACGAACGACCGGACAGGAGTGGAAATGGAAGCTCTCACAGCGGCCACCATATCTGCACTGACCGTCTACGACATGTGCAAAGCGTTGGGAAGGGACACTCGAATTTCCGATATTCGCTTGCTCAGTAAAACTGGAGGGGCTAGTGGCAATACAAATGTTCCTGATCACGTTTCTTAAATCAAGAATTCGCCTCCACTTTATATATTCTGATTTTATTTGGAACTTATTTGCAAATGCTATCCTTTGCCTCCTTTTTAACCTGGCACTCGTTCTTTACCCTAACTGTCTAGCTCATTTTTGGCCTGAACCCCATTTTCTAATAGAAGAATGCTATGGTTACCAATTCCTTTTATTGCGTGGATACAAGTGTTCTAACCCATGACTCTAAACGTCATATTGCCTTTGCTAATCGTGATAATCAGAACCTTTTTTATCGCCTTCTATAATCGTGGTTTTTCTTTAGATTTTAACGAAAATACTTCTGATCGTGTGTTCATTGCCATTAACTGATGACTTTGCATTACGACATGTTCCAGGTTTCTTATGCAATTAGCGAATCCAACAAGAGCTCAATGTACATGGCGAACATTTTAATTCATCGCAATTCAACACGGACAACTCTTGCACATATCCTGTGTTTCTCTTTGTTTACAAGATATTTATGTTTATCCCGCGGGATAGAAAACGCAAGGGGCGTTTTCACACTGGTAATCCACTAATCCTCCGATTTCGAGTTGACGGAGCTGTTGCTGTGTGTTGTGTATGATTGGGACGTTCCTTTAATTTACTAGAACCCATTAAATCCGTTGGGTTTAGCAAATGTATGTTAGGGTTTTTTAAAGGACACAGCCGACTAGCTAGCGAGCATCGAACCTGCTTCCCTTTTGCTGAAAGGCAACACAATAATAATCAAGTTACTCGGTCGCACAAAGTATCAGTGGGCTAATACGATTCTAAATCTGCTTTAGGCGATAACGTAGGATCATAGGACGGTTAAAACGTATTAAACTGTTCCATAGTAGTTTCGACTGCAAACAAACCATCGAGTAAATTATCCTGCCCAAAAATGTAAATGTTCTGTTTTAATTTAAAATGTAAAAAAAACAGAATAAACATTGTTGGTTGACAAATTAGCGACTCAGTTACAACTGCTTAATAAACTAATAAAGAATTATCAATAAAAATTAAAAATATAAAAAAGATTGCATTGGCCGGGAATCGAACCCGGGCCCCCCGCGTGGCAGGCGAGGATTCTACCACTGAACCACCAATGCGAAGAATGTTCCTACACCGGGAATCGAACCCGGGCCGCCTGGGTGAAAGCCAGGAATCCTAACCACTAGACCATGTAGGAGACGAGTTTAATCGTGCGATTTATGCTGGTAGTTCAAAACAAAAGATCGCTCGATAGACGGTGGCTGTAGACGGATTTATTTTTGACGCTATTTCACGAATGAATATTTATTTAAACTTAGTTTCTTCGGGTTATTATATAAGTTGACAAAAACTAATATTTTTATCGTTTGCTATTTGCATTTACGTAAAAAAATCGTAATGAATTGAGAATATCAAAGTTATACTTTAGGGTTTAGACCATATTGGACCGCTTTTATATGCGTGTTTTAACTAAAATAGTCTAAATTATCTAGAAAAAAGGCAATAGCCAACCTAACACTGGGCAATAGATAATCTGCCGATACCCATGTGAAAACAAATATTAAATTTTCTTATTAACGAGGATAATTAACCTCATTCAATCCAAACCATTAGACAGATTAGCAGTAAAATTGTAAAACAAACCTAACAATGACTTGATTAGACGAAGCTACGCCACCCCAGGTAATAAATAATAATAAATTTTTATAAAGTCATCTTTGATCCAAGTTTAGCATCACTGGTTGCTACTGACGCAACTCGAATTCGGGGATTTCCCTACTTGATTCTACTTTACTTGACTGTGTCTACATTTCGGGCGCAAAATGAATTTAATTTCTCAAAAACCAAAGCCATTTAAACTAGGCAGAGACTCAATAACTTTAAGGACACAAGAAGCCAGCTACATACCAGTTATTAGCGATATACCTTATGTTACTAGGACTCAAGCAAAAGCATGGCTGGCTTACAAAGGTGCAAGGCCCATACACCGTACAACTTTGGAGTTAGACCGGTCCAGACATAAACTAAATTATGAGACGCTTTATAAACACGTAAGTTTATTGGTTTAACATTGTCATTTATTGCCAAATACGTTAACAACCTTTCTTTTGTAACGTTTTCTTATTTTTTCATGCCCCATAAACTTTTGTTTTGTCATTATATACTCTCATTAGATAATAAGTAGAATCACGTAGGTAATTGTTATAGGCAGTACTATAATGACGCTCTTGCTGATTAACACGACGTAGAACGATAAAATGGAGAATGTCTACTGTAATCTTTCCATCGAATACCCATCATAGGGAAACTGTAAACAAAATAAAGTAAGGCCTTTATGACGTGGTATGTGGATTTTTGTAACATGGGCTCGAGTTATCTTTATGCCAACCTGGGTTGGGGTATCTATTGAGTTCTTTATGCCTTATTTTTCTTCTCTTACGCTTTTACTCTTTCAAGGTTGGGTGCCCAGTCCATAGAAATGCACACAAACTAAAGTTAGGTCGTCATGACCTAGGTTTAAATTTTCCTCTTTTTTTGTTATCCTTTTCTCATATTCTTTCCAATATTTTAAGTGTATCACCAAGTATAGCCATATGGTAGTTGTCTATAGCACGACAGAATGCCATTCGGTTACTATAAAGTAGGCCTAGCCTACATTACACTTCTATTCATAGGCCTACTGTATATGCATGGGCAGTACTAATGGTTGATATTCCGTTGAGTAACGTCACAACTTTTTATTAAAATATGACGTTAGCCTGACGTTACGTGGCCACTGAGTAATTACAAATATGATGTCATCAATGATGTTACTGTCCCATTATTATTTCTTCATATTAATTAGATTCTTAAGTTACAATACCACCCAGACTGTGAACATGCGTTCAAACACTGACAAATAATCCACAGTATTACCATGGCAACCCGAAGTTAAATGGAGTTCGTCGTCCCCCCACGTGTCCGTCATTGTTTACATCACAATGGGAAATCGGCGAAAATCGTAAGATGAATTTCAAGACCAACAATAATGTGATGTTCCCGCCAAAAACTGGACAAAGTGTAAGTGGAGTTTGGTAATTGTTTCCTCACAGTTTAGGTTGGTCATTTGCAGCGTCGCCCATCAGTAGTCGGTTGAATCATTGGACAATGCACTAAGCGGAATTCTTTAAACCCAGTTGAGAAATTGTATCTACTAAAACTGTAGAAACGTCTATATTATATATAATACACTGCACAGGAACTAGTTATCAAATCAACCTTACATTTCTTTCATGGTTGTAGTGAATTTCAAATCCACGACCTTGCGGTTTATGGATATAGGATAGATAGAATAGGATAGAATATTCATGTTTATCCCCGTGAATGGGAAAACCCCAGGGGTTATCACACGGGTAATCGTCAGATCACCTCGCGCCCATCGTCGGGTTACCGGAGCTATTGCAGTGTGTTGTATGTGATAGACATGTTCCTTCAATTTGGTAGAACCCATTAATCCGCTGGGTTCAGGCAATGTCCGTAAAGTGCCTTGCCCAAGGACACAACCGACTAGCTAGCGAGCAGTTTCGCACCTGCAACCTTTCGATTGAAAGGCGACGCACTTAACCGCTAGACCATCGGGCCGGATGCTTTATTTAATTTAATCAACAAACACGCGGCACTCAGGTAGCGGAAATGAGAAACGTCCAAGTTGGAAACCGAATCAGCAACAACCACGGAATCAAGATGATGTGTGTAACCAACCACGACACGCCGCCCTCCTACCTCACTTCCTATCGGGTTTCCCACGATGCATTGGGGAGTTCTCGGGGAAGGGGAGTCCCCCACTTTAGAAACAAAGCACCGTCGTTTAACATTATTTCAGGTTTGAAGGTTTTTACAAATTGTTAAATTTTCCAATCAAGAATGAAGGCCCTGAAATCGCTTCCACTACCTCCGATGGGCACAAGTGGTGTTCTTGCACTCTCCCAATTATATACCCTGTACTGTTAAACATAAACACTCTACCCTAACGCTCGGGTGTCGGTTTAAATCTATGTGCACTGCAGGGCTTCAGTCTTCTTTAGTTTTACTTGATTATCAGAAGAAGTCAATGGATATGATATTCATGTTTATCCCCGTAAATGGGAAAACCAAGGGGGTTAACACACGGACAATTTTCAGAACACCTTTCGCCCATCGTCGAGTTACCGAAGCTATTGCAGTGTGTTATATATGATAGACACGTTCCTTCAATTTGGTAGAACCCATTAATCCGCTGGGTTCAGGCAATGTTCATAAAGTGCCTTGCCCAAGGACACAACCGACTAGCTAGCGACCAGTTTCGCACCTGCAACCTTTCGATTGAAAGGCGACGCACTTAACCGCTAGACCAACCGGACGGAAAAATTGTCACAAACCAATAATCTATATGGGTAAATAACCATCACAATCCTATGCTCAGGAGAAGAATCTGCTCCGGTATCTGGAAGGTCCAACTACAGAATGACCTCTGGAAACCGAATTCTCTCTCAGCAGCGAAGACGACCGAATATTTATCAAACTTTCCAACTCGGGTAAACGAATGGAACCAAACAAGTTCGCTTCATCCTAACTTCGCTTTACCTACCAGTATTACCTTTAGAGGAGTACGATTTTATGTTTGTCACTAGTTACCTGCTATCGAGGTGTATTAAAAGCCTGTATTTACCACTTTTTATGTAAGTTTTACAATAATTCTGTCTGCTAAAATGTGCTTAAGGGCGGTCAGACTGTTAAATGTTTTCCGAATGTATTGTAACGACATATTCCTTAACTTGTGTATTGGCTTGCAATGTGGCTACATTATCATGTTGTTATGATGTTATTTTTATTTTTTATGTTGAAACCTTTATATCAAACCAATTTCTTTGCTCCTAATGGTTGCAATTTGTAAATATCCAGTTTGCACCGTAACACTGATAATTTTCCTTCTTAAATATCAGATCCTGACTGAAATGTTAAGTTTGTATGTTTACTAGAATTAAGATTTTCGGTTTCATACGTTTTTTGGTGGAAATCATTTTAAAAGTGTTATAATAATTCGTTGTGTGATTCATAAAAATCAAAAGTGCGGCATTTTAGTCCAAATATTTTTCTTTTAAATGTGTAGTTTTCCACTGAAATTTTAACATCCTTATGACGCATGATATTCATTTTTATATACATGAGAATTATTGCCTTTGTCCTGACAATCATGTAGTGTTAATAAAGTTGGTAATTATGTTTTTAATTTTTATGGTCCGTTAACGACAGTAATGTATACATTTACAGGACTAATTGGTTTGAAACCACTAACCGTTACAACGCAAGAGATTCTGACCGGATAACGATATTTATCCCCGTGGATGGGGTCTAACTCGTGCCCACACTGCAGGGTGCTTTTGATTGAAACATTCAGGTCCACCAAGTGCCTTGTCCAAGGATACAAAGAACTAACGAGCCGTGGGTTTCTATTAGTTAACATAGGAGATAAAAACAAAATTTCTAATTGACCAGAATACTGTATACATGAAATATCCACAAAGACTTCAGTGGATTATATGTTTTGCCAGCAGTTTGAAATAAATATTGTCCGACCGGTTTAGTGCGACGCCTTTCACACACAACAAACTGCAAGGTTTTCGTTAACCCGACGGTGGGCGTGCGTCGATCTGACGATTGCCCGCGTTAACCCCCTTGGTTTTTCCATTCACGGGGATAAACATGAATATCCCCTATCTTATCCAAACCATAATCATCAAGGGTGCCCTTTAAACCATTGTGACCAATTTAAAGCTAATTCCTTCTCCAATTACGTTTAACGGAGCCATTTAAACAGATCGTATTCCACTACAATGTTTTATTACACAGCACATGACACCACAAACACATATTCTGTACACCAGGTTCTTACATCGGTAACTTAAGAATCGATTGACTTTTCGGTGCTACGTTATATATATACAAATCTATTGTTGAATTTTTTGAAGTTGAATATTGATTGATAGTTGAAGGTTGATTGTAGAAAACAGAACAACAAAAACAACTCGACGCTATTTACACTTAATCGAACATTCTGCTAATTTTTAGAGCGAATTTGGAAACATTTTCGAAATTATGGATTTTTTGGATTAAATAATCGCCGAAATGTCGGGTTTCTATTGAAAAACAGAATTTAAGATATCTATGCTTCACCAAACCTCCTACCAAAGAGCAAATCGAAAAAAATTGAATAAAAACCCGCAAGTTGGAACTACTGGCCATGGTGATTCGAAGCTGGATCTTTCTTGACTTTGCAAAATTTGCTGCGGACATTTCTGCGGATTCTCTGTGATTTCTATGACAAGATCGGAAAATACTCTCCCACAAACTCTCTCACTTCACTCCTCTCATTTAGACGGCCTCAAAAAGTGGCAACTATAGAATCGCAGATGATAGAGTAGAGAGCCATGCACCCGTATATTGGGCCAGGCTTGATGCAGATAGGGAGGTTACACCCACGCCGTCCAACCCTCGTACAGCAGCGCTAGGTTGTCCAATGACGTCGCTTCGGGGATCACCTGATCAACCTGAGACACATAATTGGTTGAATCTTCCAACCAATCCAATGAAGTTATTTTTATTTAAACCTCATTTATTAAAACGGATATTATTTATGTGATTAATGTGACTAAACCCCACTTCGACCGGTTAGTCTGACGGTATAGTGCGTCACCTTTCAATCGAAAGGTTGCAGGTGCGAAACTGGTTGCTAGCTAGTCGGTTGTGTCCTTGGGCAAGGCACTTTACGGACATTACCTGAACCCAGCGGATTAATGGGTTCTACCAAGTTAAGGGAACATGTAAGTCATATACAACACACTGCAATAGCTCCGGTAACCCGACGTGTGGGCGAGAGGTTATCTGAATATTGCCCATGTGTTAACCTTCTTGGTTTTCCCATTCATGGGAATAAACATGAATATCCTATCCTATCATTTATTAAAACAGATCTTAATTATGTGTTTCATTTGAAATTTGTACGTCTGCCCTGAGAAAATCACTCCCCCCTCTTAAGTATAAATTAAGTAGAGTACGTTTCTAGCAATGTCTGAAGGACTCTCAAAGGGAAAAAAACTAAGTAGGGAAATTTTCATTTTGAACTGGGCTAAGTTAAGCTATAGTTCTGGGGTTAAGAGTGTTTGGGGCAGAGTTAAAACTATTTTCATAGTTTGATTGAGTAGTTTCCCTTGTGCCGTATTTACCTTAACTTTAAGTGTTCAATCTAGAAACACAAGCCACAACATTGTAAAGCAACTAACCTGTTCAGAAACTTGAACTCGTTTGTTTGGTTCAATATCCCTTCCATCCAACTTCGCTTTCACACGTCGCCAAACACTCATCGCAAAGTAATTCCGTTCTTGAATTGCTGTGTGAGGGGGGGTTGTATTATCGGTCATATTTATCCATTGAATAGTTGGTGGTAGTGGGGTTAGTAGAACCACTGTTTTTTATTCGTATGGTGCAATATAAGCCAACCCTAAAATTTCTGTGTGTACATTTAGATGAGTAATTAATCGAAACCATTTTTTCTAAAACTTAAACCAAAAAATCGTGCTCACGGACGTTTTCAGACACAAAAATAGAAATAACAAACCTTTCCCAGTTCTCGGATCTCTCACTTTCTTCTTCGGACTTGCCGTCCCGACCTTCGTCGCCGAGGACCCCGTTTCCATAGCAACCATGGGCGGGGTGTTCGGGGTCCCCACCGACTGCGACCCCGTTGCTCCACCCGTCGATAAAAGGCTCGACTTCTTGCCCCCGGGACTTCCCCTGGACCCCAGGTTCGACAATCCGGTGCCGGTGCGAAGAGCGGAAGCGAAGGTGGGTTGGTTGGATGGGTTATCGATGTATGGGTTCGCGAATGATACCAGGTCCTCGTACACACTGTGGGTGGGGGGAGGGGATGGGGAGGGTAATATACTTAAGGGTCTCGGCAGAATTTTGTTTTAGCCCCGTGGGTGGGTAACTACAATCATTATACCTTTGCTTAAAACCTGGCGGCATAATAACTAACCAAACCCCTAAAAAACTTATCCAACTACCTTAAATAACCCATCTAATACCTCAAATACCCCACAAAAACACCCCACCAAGTATTTAAACACATCG